>PVJS01038554.1:0-19347 GCA_004027185.1 Glis glis
AGTGAGGCCCTCCACAACTTCGTGAGACCCGGTTTCAAAATAAAGTATAAAAAATAGGACCGGGGGCGTAGCGGGGAGGTAGAACGCCCCTGCGTTCAATCCCTGGTACTGCAAAAAAAAAAAAAAAAGAATGCTGACAATCTCACCACTCACATAAGATAATGTTTGTGTAGATCTGGTTCACAGGCTCATATGTCCATAGGACCCAAGTAGGTAATAGCAATGAACAAAGTAATTAATGCAACAGAGAGTAGTTGATGCAACTTTGGTGAACTGGAAAGCACATGACCCCTCTCATCGGGTGAGCAGCTATTCAGCTACAATTCACAAACACAAATTCAGGCCCTCCTATTAGTAGAACTTCCAGTTTTCAAGAACAATCAGCGGTCTGGATGTTTCTGTTGAATTTGTCCTGGTTTCCCAGTGTACAAATGAAAGATGGCTCATAGACCATCAGTTTCCCTAATTTAGATTCAGGCCCAGTGGATTCAATTACATCTAAAAATATAAATGAATGAGAAACAGAGTGTTACATAGCCCCTGAGCAACCCACAAACCCTTAGTTCTAACCCATAAGTTCAAGAGACTAAATAGCCAAAAAAAATAAGACCTTCTAAGGCCATCACAGTTATTGTATCCAAACCTACTAGACTTTAAGTTCCATGAGGAAAGGAATCTACTTTGCTCATCCATCCTTTTTTTCTTTTTCTTTTTTGCAGTACAGGGATTGAACCCAGGGGCATTCTACCTCCAAGCTACACCCCCCAGCCCTATTTTTTTATTCTTTATTTTGAAACTGGGTCTCACTAAGTTGTGAAGGGCCTCACTAAGTAGCTGAGGCTGGCCGCGAACCCAGATCCTCCGGTCTCAGCCTCCCAAGTACTGGGATTACAAGCGTGCGCCACCACGCCCCGCTTCATCCATCCTTTATTACACTAGCACAGGCTCGTAAGCATGTTAAATGAACACATACCTGCAGCTGTCTCTCCCTGCATCCTCTGACCAGGTGAGCTTAATGGTTGGATGGTGGTAACTTTTTGAAATGTTTCCTTAGACTGACTAGGACTCAGCCAAATACAGGGAAGCTGTGAAAGCCTTACCAGGGACACTATATATATATGCTGGGGGCCAACATGATTTTTGTATAGCTTCTGGCTTTATAGCATGGTCCCAGTAATACTACCCATTCTGCAAGGGGTCCTCTAAAAAGTTCTGTTTAGCCCAGGACAATGTTCAGGAATATGTGTTTGTCCACTTCCAAGAATGGTATCTATGATCTTCAGATGAAACTGTAATATTTCACTTTCCAAAGCTATTCCAGACAGCAATAGATCCAGACTCACATTTGAGACCATCCACTAATATAGCAAGTTAGTTAGGGATCATTCTGAATGCCTCTTCGTACATGTTATAGTGGGGAATCACAGAAGCAATGCCTTAATTAGACAAAATGAATTTCTTAGTTTCACACGAGATGGGAAGTAAATGGAATTCTTCAAATGTAAGTCATGTCTTAAAGTAGGAAGCCAGGTTTTCCTCAAGCTGTATTCATAAAGTAGTCCAAGACGTATACAGCCTTTTCCCTTTCATCATGTTTCCATGATTAGGAGAAACATAGTTAATTTAAAGTAACTAGCACTGATTCCATTTTGAAGTCAATGTGATTAGGATATGCATATCTTCACATCCTCTGGACGGGATCTTAGAAATGAACTTGTCCATTCTGCAAATGAAAAACTACTATGGGTTTTGTTGTTTTGAACTTTGGCAGCAGTGAACATTTAGGAATGCTATTGCAACTTCAGAAATTTGCACATATGGTAAACTAATCATCACTTATCAGTGACTACAGGATTTAAGGTAGTGAGAGGATATATTGGTTCCTCCAAAAAACATTACCAAAAAGGTTATTTCATGCAGTTGATGTTTGATAAAGGTTCTTTTATGTTCAGTAACTGGGGATTGGTTTTCTCTGAAAGGAACAACCAGACCAGTATTCTTGACCAAACACCGCAGCCCCTACTGGTGGCAACAAATAGCAGCCCTGTGTACAGAGGTGTTCAACTGCCACAGCCAGGCTGCGCGGGGAGCAGGCAAGAGTAAATTAATCCTCCAAGCTGGATTTCTGAAACCTCTGGAAAGAAACATTTACATTTCAAATCAAAACATTTCATTACTGAGGAGAGCTGCCTACCCAAATGAGTGCTTCCACTCCCTGGTAGACAGGCCAGCCGAAATGTTGTTATTTTATGAATGTGCTAAAAGTAGAAGTCTGAGTTTATTTCAGTGCCCATATTAATCAGTTGTTCTTTCGTCTTACATGTCTATAAATAATAGCACATTGCTAACACATTTTTCTTCTGAGTTTAGCCTTTATATGGCATAGCTGATGGGTCTAGCGACATGTCACAAACTTTGCCTTTGCCCACATTTAATGAGTCATTGGGAGTTAGAACTGTGAAAGAGAAATTCAGCTCAGGCCTGGTTAGGTACTTCTGAGAGTCCTGAACTGTTTCACCAAAGAGAAACAGGATTGTGTTAAGGGTCTTTGAACTCATCAGATAAGACTCTTTCTCATTATAATTGAATAATGTAGAGATCATCATCACCACCTGTGGCTGTAGAAAATACTGAGCTTTAGTTCTTGACCATACCATAAGCATAGATAATAGACAGATAGATGATAGATAGATAGATAGATAGATAGATGATAGATAGATAGTAGAACCATAAACAAATCTATTCTACTTTCTGTCTCTGAATTTGCCTATCTTAGGTACCTTGGATAAGTGGAATCATACAATATCTGTCCTTTGCGAATGGCTTATTTCACCTACCATAATGTCTTCAGTGTTTATCCATGTTGTAGCATGTGTCAAAAGTCATTCCTGTTTATGCTTCATTGTATTTATATTTGATAGACACAGGTTGTATCCATCTTTTGGCTATTATGAATAATGAACATTAGTATACAAGTGTCTATTTGAGTCCCTGCTTTCTTTAGGGTATACACCTAGGATTAGAATTGTTAGATCATATGGTTATTCTATGTTTAATTTTTTGAGGAACTGCCAAACCGTTTGTCCTAGTAGCTGCACCATTTTACATTTCCATTAATAATACATGGGGTCCCAAATTCTCCATCTCTTCACCAACACCTGTTATTTTCCATTTATTTTATAATAGCCATCCTGATGGGTGACGTGGCATCTAATTAGTTTTGATTTGCATTTCCCTAGTGACTAATAATGTTGAGCATTTTATCATGTGCTTATTGATTATTTACATATTTTTCTTTGGAGAAATATTTTCAAAGTTCTTTCCTCATTTTTTAGTTGAAATGTTTGGGGTGTTTTGTTGTTGAATTATAGGAATAACTTTTACATTCTGTACATGAATCCCTTATCATATATATGATTCGCAAACATTTTCCCATGTTTTGTGAAATGTCTTTTTATTCTCTTGCTAGTGTTTTTTTTTTAATGTGGGGATTGAACCCAGGGGCAACCTACCTCCAAGCTATACCCCCAACCCCTTTTTATTTTTTGTTTTGAAACAGAGTCTTTCAAGCTGGGCATGGTGGCACACACTTGTAATACCAGTACCTGGGAGGCTGAGACCGGAGGATCCGGGTTCACGGCCAGCCTCAGCTACTTAGTGAGGCCCTCCACAACTTAGTGAGACCCTATTTCAAAATAAAGAACAAAAAATAGGGCTGGGGATGTAGCTCGGAGGTATAATGCCCCTGGGTTCCATCCCAGTACCACACACACACACACAAAAAAAAAACAGAGTCTTTCTTGCTAGGTTGCTGAGAGTCTTGCTACAATGCTGCAACTGTCCTCAAACCTGTGATCCTCCTGTCTCAGCCTCCCAAGTATTGCTAGTGTCTTTTGATGCACGAAAGTTTTAAGTTTTGATCTAGTCCAGGTTATATCTTTTTCCTTATTTGCCTGTGCTTTTGGTGTCATATCCAAGAAATCATTGCCAAGTCCAATGTCATGAAGCTTTCCCCCCGTGTGTTCTTCTAAGTGTTTTAGGGTTTATGCTCTTATAGTTAGAGTACTGATCCATTTTGAGTTGATTTGTTAATGTGTCGTTCCTTCTTTTCATTCTCCCTTTTGCCAGAAAAAAAATACATATTGAAATCATGCATTGTCTGGGATACAGGAAGGAAGAAAATAAAGTCCCTTCCCTCCTTCCTAGAGCTTAGGTTCTATTGGGGGGAGACAGGCAATGGACATCTACAAACAAGGTAGAAATGAAATAATTTCAGATATTGATTAGTGGTGTGAAGGAGAACCTAGGTAATGATATAGAGCGTAACCTTGCAGGAACAACACAGGGGAACTCAGCAGGGTGATGAAGTCTTGCTATGCCGGACATGCTACTGTGAAGATTGCTGTCCAAACAGAGCAGAAAGGCATAGCATTTAAAATGAATGGTGGAAAAAAAAATAAAAAAATAAAATGAATGGTGGAACTAGTAAGATGAACCAAGGGAGAGGAGAGAACTAGGGTGAGGAGCGGGGCCAGGCCAGGGCAACATCAGAGAGCATAATTTTGCTCTAATCACATCAGAGAAGTTATCCAAGAGCATTAAGCCATGGAACGGCATGATCAGATTTATGCTGGGAAAAACAATCCCTCTGGGTGCTTTTAGAGAATGACCTCTAGGGGCGATAGTGGAGCAAAACTGGAAACCATGGTGGAGGAGGCCTCAGAGGCCTGTTGTCCTGCAACCAGAGGTGAGAAGTGCTGGGATTGGGCATTCGTTTTGGAGGTAGGTACGATAGACTTGCTGATGGGTTGAACTTGCAGAGTCAGGGAAAGAGAACTCAAGGATAGGTCCTAGGTTTTCATTGGAGCTACTGGGTGCCATTTCTGAGATGAGGAGAATGGGAGGAGCAGGCTGAGTCAGAGTTCCATCTTGTATATGTGACCTTTAAAATGCCAAGATCTCCCCTCCTCATCCTCATTAATTTGACAACTAACTCGAGCACGTTCACTGTGTCGAGCGTTATGGCATACCTGGCATAAAGCACAAGCTGTCTGTCCTGGTGAGCGTTCCTATTAACAAGTATGCTCCCAAACATGTGCTTAGCCCCAGAAAACAGACCCAGAGACCTGTGGAAATTGAGCCCCCCAAACAGTACATTTCTTAATTCACTTAGGACACAGGGTAGTCATTGTGTCTTGTAGGCCCTGGCATAACAGATCCACTGAGGGAGTAAAAATCACCGTAGGATGTATGGGCTTTTACTGACTTGATTCATCAGAATAGTTCAGAAAAATAAGCAAATCACTGAACTAGTTTGGGGAAGTAGAGATAAAACCTTATTTAATAGGAAAAAAAGGGATCACTTGTCACATGTAGCCTGGAAGCTCATGTCCTCCGGAATTCCTTTTGAATATACCATAAGTCCAAGTTGCAAAATGTATGGTCTTGGAAGTCATAGATGAATAGTGATGTTTTCTTTGGCAGTGCTCTCTGTGCCTGGGACGGGACTCTCTGCACTCGGAGAACTGGCAGAGGTTGTTGACTGACCCAGTTTGGTCATTATAGAAGGTGTTCTCCCAGTGGCTGGGCCAGAAGGCTCAGAGGTAGAATGCCCTTTGGGGGTTCAATTCCTAGTACCAAAAAAAAAAAAAAGGTTATGAGGTTATATAAATTAACTTGGTCATAAGAAACAATGGCTTTTAAAGTCATATCTTTAAAAATCATTTTTTTGTATGCTCTGTACTAGCTAGTTACCACTCCAAAGGCTTATCAAGTAATGTCTTTTTCCCATGAAGCGTTCAAAAGCTACACTCCCAGGCCCCCCTTTTTTTTTTGGTACTAAGTTGAGGAAGGCCTCACTAAATTGCTGAGACTGGCCATGAACCTGCGATCCTCCTGTCTCGGCCTCCCAAGTACTGGGATTACAAGTGTGTGCCACCACACCCAGCTACCTCATAAATTTTATAGATGGTCTTTTGCAAGCCCTGGGTAACTTCTCTTATTTACTGTTTCAGGAAAGGGTCACCAAGCTTTCACCCCGTCCCCAGTCAGAAGAGGATCTGTCTGCTCTGTTTGAAGCTTCAATGAAACTGTATTAATTGCCATTTTAACTGAAAGAATTACCACTGGTCATTGTAGTTCTAAGAATCGAAGTTGATCAGGCGAGAGCACTGTCTTCTCATCTCCACACATAGCTTACCTACAACCAGTTTGAATGTGATTTAAATTTTTCCTGCAGGAGATTCCCCAGTGTTCAGAGTCAAGCTATTTCCATAAAGCAAGCTGGACAAATGCCCAGTACATCACACCCTTGGGCCAGACTTCTGGGGTCAGTGTTCTGTGCCAAACCCCGTAGAATACCCTGCCTCTGCTCCATGTGTCCAATGGGCAAAAACTCATTATCTATCAAATATGTAAATGTATGTATCCTATGCCCAGTGACTTCATGTCTAGAAATTTATCCCCTGGAAATACTAGCACAAGAATGGAAAGAAATATAACAAGGATGTTTCTAGCAGTACTTTATCAAGTAATAAAAGTATTGCAACAACCTAAATATTCACTAATAATATATACATAAATAAATCATCATATATTAAACAGTGGGATGCTATGGTGTTATTAATAAGAATAAAGTAAACTGTTGGAAATATGTCTATTACATAATGGATGTTGGCAAAAAACAGATTTCAGAAAAGTTACGTATTATCATGGTCTGACTTTTATTTTCAACTACACATAAACATATGTCTACATAGAAAAGATGCACATCAAAATATTGAAAGTTATTGGAGAAATGGAACATGGGGTATGGAGAATTAGGAGAAGATGTTCACTTTATATTTTATGCTTTCACTTTATATTTTATAAACATCTATATTGTTTGGGTTTGTTAAAACAGGAAATTTTCTAATTTAAAAAAATGAGAAGGTGGAATGGGGGTAAAGCTCAGTGGTAGAGCACTTGCATAGTATGTACAAGGCCCTGGGTTCAATCCCCAGCACTGGGAAATTTTTTAAAAAAAAGAGAGAGAAAATGTCATTTTAATGTTTTAGATCAGATTCATCTTATTTTATAAAAATACAAGTAACTGATATTTAGAAGGTAAAATCCAATATACACACACATACATATACATACAACTTTACATATGCACATGCTCACCACCACCACCTTGGGGGGAAAAAAGGTCCAGGTAAATTAGAGACTCTTGTAATACAGTCATCCCTCTGTATACTCAGGGATTGATTCCAAGACTCCACGAAGATACCAAACTTCACGGATGCTCACGTCCCTTATATAAAATGACATAGTATTTGCATATAACATACCCACATCCTCCCATATACTTTAAATAGCTTCTACATTATTTATAATGCCTAATACAATATCAATTCTTGTTATGCTTTTATTGTTTAGGGAATAATGACAAGGAAAAAAAGTCTGTACATGTTCAGTACAGACACAATCATTGTATGCCTAACTTCACAGTACACAAGCAAGACCCGAGGCAAGAAGTACTCTAACAACTAGTGCTGGAGAGACACAGAGAATCTGTGAACTAGCGGGAGGCTACAGCAGGGCATGCCTGTGCACCACCTCATTTACATGATTCAGTGATGCCACTCAGTGACCTCACCGTGAACAATTCAGGTTTTGCTTTTTGAAACTTTCTGAAATCTTTTTCACCAATATCTTCAATCTGCAGTTGGTGGAATTACAGATGTGGAACCCACAGACACAGAGGGATGACTATGTATTCTACAATGTGGTATGACATCGTTAGGACATTAGACTGGAGGCCAAAGGCCTCTTTATCACCAAGGGCTCTTCCAACTTGAAAATGCCAGGCATGGTGGTGTACGCTTGTAATCCCAGTACTTGGGAGACTGAGACAGGAGGATGGCAGGTTCGTGGCCAACCTCAGCTACTTAGTGAGGTCCTCTGCAACTTTGTGAGACCCTGTTTCAAAATAAAGAATTAAAAATAGGGCTGGGGGTGTAGCTCAGAGGTGGAATGCCCCTGGGTTCAATCCCTAGTGCGGAAGGAAGGAAGGAAGGAAGGAAGGAAGGAAGGAAGGAAGGAAGGAAGGGAGGGAGGGAGGGAGGGAGAGAGGAAGGAAGGAAGGAAGGAAGGAAGGAAGGAAGGAAGGAAGGAAGGGGAAGGGGAAGGGAAGGAAGGGCTATAACTAGGTCTTAGGCATTACTTAATCTTTAATGTGAGATTGTGAATTTGGGAAATTTAATGTAAAATAATTTGAGATATAAAAATAAATTCTCTAGCTGGGCATGGGGGCACATTCCTGTAATCCCAGTACTTGGGAGGCTAAGACAGGAGGATCACAGGTTCAAGGCCAGCACAATGTAATTTAGCAACACCCTGTTTCAAAATAAAAAAAAATGGACTCCAATGATAACAGAAAACCCTCAGTGGTGCAAGGGAAGTGGTACAAGGAAAGAGGAAGGGCAAGAAAGAAGTGAATCTATGGAATTACTATCATAAACAATGTGTACATATGAGATTATACCAACATCATTCTCAGTACTACATGTGGTGGGGGAGGCGGGGGGGAGGGACACCAAGAGCTGTGTGCATGTATGTTAACACCAAACTGATATAAAAAAAAATGGAATAGGACTGGAGGTGTAGCTCAGAGATAAAACACCCCTGAGTTCAATCCCCAGTATCACAAAAGAGAGCGCGCGAGAGAATTCTCTGTCCCTGAATGTTTGATGTCTTTCCTAACAGTAGTCAGATGTCGAAATGTGAATCACCAGAGGAAGTGTTTGGTATTCATAATGATGATCACTCTGTAGAGGAAGAATTTAAAGGTCAAGCATGAAGAAACAGATTTAGGAAGCCTTAATGATTTTGATCTTGATATTCATCATTTTGGTCATTATATTTGAAAATGTAGAAGAGATGTGTTTCGTGACATACCAACTTACCAGCTATATTTAGTGTAAGACAGGATATCAGGCCCATTTCTATAAACTTTAATGTTGCAGAGACAACAAGTAAGTGCATTTTTCTCATTTCAAATCCTATTTTTCTATTCATTTCCTTTAAAAAAATTCTTAAGACTCACAGCTCCACTTACATGGATTAATTTATTTGCTAAGGTAAGGAAAATTAAAAGAATGATGAATTCAAGAGTTTGTAAAATACTTCATAGAGCTATCATACATGACAGCATTTTCACTTAAAATACATACACATCTCTAATTTATTTTGATATGAAACACTAATTTGTTTCAAGTGGGCCATATTTCTGTGATTTATTGTCAAGCGCCACAATAAATAGCTGACTGGTTTTGCACTACTGTCCCTTCTCCGTGCACAGGAAAGGTTGTGTTGGGCTTGGCATTGATTGTGTAGCTGTGGACACAGCTGCAGGGTGTTTTCAAGTGGTCAATGAAGTAAATTTGCTCTTGTAAAATGCAGACAAGTACAGTACCAAAATAGAGCACACATGCTCACAAAAAAAATTGCTTTTCTGGCCTTTTAACCCTGAGAAAGATTAATGGTTGTTTGGATTAGAAACTGTACCTTAATGAGGCACTGTTGCCTCTGGGGAGGAGGTATGGGAGAGAGGACTGTTCACCTCCAGGTCAACATTGCACGGGCTGCAGGTCTCTGATGACCAGCAACCCCAAGCCAGACAGCTGCCAGGGCTCTGCCATCAGAGCCTTGTCCTCTGGGAGCTGTTGGGGACCAGGCCATCACCATCACAATGACCTGGGGAGGCAGTCTCCTGAGTCAAGCTGCAGTGAATAGACAGAAGTTGGTTCTTGAAGCCCTTGGTTGAATTACTGGCAGCTGGGGATGGGAGGGTCTAGTTTCTCCTACTATTATTTCACTGTTTTTTTGACCACCTCAATCACTCTCAGAACAAATGCAGTTCCTCCACAAATTGCAATAACTGTTGGAGATTTTGTCCTATGCAAAATTCCTCATTCTTCTTGGCTTTAAATATTGGCTTTTTAACTTGGGTGCTTTCGATTGGTTTCCAATTTGTAAAATTGGAAACTGATTAAAATAATCATGAGAGAAAAGGAAGAAAAAAAACTACTCAGCATCCTATCACCAAACACAGCTGTCGACATTTGATATATTTCCTTTTCATTTTTATTTCATTTGGATGGTGTAATTGTCAGCTCTTTTCTCATAAGCCATGACATTTTAAGCATTTTCCATGTTGCCACATAATTTTCATAATCATTATCTTCACAACAGTTTATAGAATAGGATTTAATCCTCTATTTTTATTATAGGCAATCATATTGCTTCTGAATTTTTACTCCCACCAATAACATAGCAATGAATAAATTAATAATGTACATATGAATTTTTCATATTCTAAGTTAATTTTTAGGTTAAGTTCCCCTTCAATTTGAATTTTTACACTTTTATGGCTTTTGACTCATATTTTCAAATTATGGATACAGTACTTCACTACTGTTTTAAGTATTGCTTCCTCTTTCCTTCAATCTTATTTCTCTCCAAAATAAAAACTAGCACAGAGCAACAAGAAATGAAACAAAGCTTATTCACATGGATGGTCCGGGCTAGGCTCTATGTGACCCACAAAAGTAAAGTGTGGTTTTTCTCTTATGTCAGTACAGATGGATGTTCCTCAGCATCTATGGGAGATTGGTTCCAGGACGCCCCTCATATCCCAACATCCAAGGATGCTCAAGTCCCTTATGTAAAGTGGTGTTAACTATTTGCCTAGAACCTATGCACATCCTCTCGTGTAGCTGAAATCATCTCTAGATTACTTATCATTCCAAAGACAATGTAAATGCTATATAAATAGTTGTTATACTGTATTGTTTGGGGAATAATGGCAAGGAAAAAAGTCTGTACATGTTCAACATAGACACAATGTGTGTGTGTATGTGTGTGTGTACGTGTGTGTGTGCGTGCGTGTGCATGTGTGTGTGTGTGTGTGTGTGTGTGTGTGTGTACAAAGGCCTCCTCAGGTCATTTTAGTTTGATTTAACGTTGCAAAGTACCAGTAGCTGCACTCTGGAAGCTCAAAGATCAGTGTTAAAGTCCTACACGATTTCTCACATCAGACATCAGAGGAAGCATTTGCAAAACAGGAGTTCAGTGGGCTTCTAAAAATGTCACCGTACCAGTCTGTAATGGTCAGTTTTCTTCACCTGCAGGTTGATTTGCAGACAGTCAGCTTGCAAGGAGCCAGGTATAGAAAACTTCTTCCTTACCACCCTGCTGCCTTTTGGCTGGTGCTCAGTGGGCTGAAGGTGGTGGTGATACTAGAGCCAGCTGCAGTAGGGGTCTGGGGGTGCACAGTCCAGGGGTTACATCTGGTAACGGCCTTCTTGCTGGCAGTTCTGAGACGGCATCGTGAAGTGAGAAACAGGGAGGGCATATGTGTGTTAGCTACAGTTTTTTTCCCCTGAATATTTTTGATCTGCAGTTGGTTGAATTCACAGATGCAGAATGCACAGTTACAGAGGGCTGACAATACATCTTAACAGTTCATATGAACAGGTTAAATTTTTAAATAAACTTGGGAGATTTACTTTAGTGATATATTATTGCCTCTTATGTGAAACTATAAATCACCAAGTCTACTGTTGTTTTTTTCTTGGACCCTCTATGGGTCCCTAAACCTATAGGCCTATATTATTAGATTCATAGTTTTTAGTTTGGCTGCCCCCCCCAAAAAACCCCAGGGAACAACATACAAATATTCTTTTCTATAAGACATAAGGCCTGTGAGTGAAAGGATTGCTGCACTGGGAAGAGTGTCAGTGAGCCACCCCACCAAGACTCCTCCCAAAGGTCTAAGTTGCTCCTCTAACCAGAAAGTTCTGGAAGCTTTGCAGTTGTGCACTTGGGCCTCATAATGACTTTGGTGAGACCAGTGTGAACTTTATGCCATGCATTGAATATGAGTAAAAGGTATTTTGTATTTTAGTCAATCTGGTAGGCTTGTAGCAAGCTCTCATTGTGTATTTAATTCATATTTCTGTAATAGTTTGTGATGTTGAACATCTTTTCATGTGCTGATCTGCCATCTGTATCTCCTTTTCAGTGAAATGTCTGTTCATATCTTTCTCCCGCTTTCTAATTGGATTGTTCGTTTTTTACTGTTGAGTTTTATAGAGGATGCTGTACAGATTCTCTTACAGGCTCTTTCACAGAGCAAAAGTTCTTAATTTGATGAGACCCAATTTGTCACTTTTTTCTTTTATACATCATATTTTGGGGATCAAGTCAAAGAATTCTACCTAGGCATAGATCTCTAAAACTTTCTCTGTGTTTTTTTTCCTAAAAGTTTATTTCACATGTAAGTCTGTGATTCATTTTTTAGTCAATTTTTGTATGAGGTATGAGACATAGGCTGAGGTTCTCTCTGTGTAGGTGTGTGGGTGTGTGTGTATACATGTGCACCTGTAGATGTTTCTAGTACCATTTGTTGAAAAGACAATCTTTTCTTCATTAAATTTTTTGCATTTTTGTCAAAAATCAATTGGGCATATTTTTGTGGGCATAAATAGAGAACTTCTAGGTTCTCCATTTGTTTCTATTGATCCATGTGTCTATCACTCTGCAAATACCACACTATTTCTATTACTATAGCTATATAGTAAGCCTTAATATTGGAGATGGTGATTCCTCCCACTTATCCTTATTTTTCAAAAATGTTGTAGGTATTCTAGATCCTGAACCTGTCAATAAAATTTTAGAATAAGCTAATCTATGTCAACAAAATACCCTGCTGGTATTTGATAAGAATTTCATTAAGCATACTGATAATTTAGGGAGAATTGACACCTTTAATATGTTGAGTCTTCGGACCCACAACACAGTATATCCATCCACTCATTTAGGTCTTCTTTAATTTATTTCATCAGCTTCTTTTAATTTTTAGAACACAAATACTATATGTTTTGTTACATTTATATGAGTATTTAATTTTCTTGGGAACAAATGCAAATAGTATGTTTTTTTAAATTTTTGTTTCCATGTGTTCATTGTTAGTGTATAGAAATGTGATTACTGGTTGTATGTTGATTTTGTATCCTGAAACCTTGCAGTACTTACTTATTAATCCTGGAAATTTCATTGCTGATTCTTTGTGATTACATAGACAATCATGTCATCTGTGAAATGAAGTTTTATTACTTCATTTCAATATGTATGCCTTTAATTTCTTTTCTTGCCTTACTGCACTGGCATAATATTCTAGTACTGTGTTGAGTAAAAGTGATAAGAGCAGACATCAGTGTCTTGCCACAGATCTTAAGGGGAAAGCATTCGGTCTTTCACATTAAGTATAATGTTAGCTGCAGGTCTTTTGTAGGTATTCTTTACCAAGTTAAAGATTGTATCACCTTTTATAAATATTATAACAAAGTAGTAGCTTTTATTACCCTCTGATACTTATGCGTAGATAATTTACTAGAATTAGGTTATTTTCACAATCACGGGATATCTCTATTATAGTGCTGTTTAGGTGCCCATGCAGGTATTTCTATTTGACAGGTAAATTTTTAAAAAATAGAGATTCCTAGAAGTAAAATGCCTTGCCCAAATGTACCCAAAACTCAGCCTTGTCAGACTAGGTCCTAGTATGTTAGTTTGATAACATTTATCATAAACCTAATATTGATAGTATGTTTGTATGTTGTATGTATTAATAGTATGCCTAGCTCTTATGTGCCAGGCACTATAAGTATTTTTCATTTAGTCATTTAATGCTCAAAACATCCAAATAAGGCAGATGTGACTGTTATGCCCATTCTGTGGCTGATAAAGTCAATCCTTGGAGAGGTTATAGACCCTGACCATGGTAGCACTGCCAGCAAGTGGTAGCAAGTGATTTGGCCCCAGACACAGGTCTTGCCCAAAAAACACAGATCTTGACAATCAACCAGTGCCAACTGCTGTGCCAGGTTTTGGGGCTACAGAGATGAATAAGACACAGTCCCTCCCTTAGGAGCTCATAATCCATCAAGGGGCACAAGTCCGCACAGCGAATTTGATGCTGCAGAAGCAGCTGCCGCACCAATGTTAGAGGTACTCTGCAATATTTGTTGACTGAATGGTTAAGTGGAAGGAAGGAAGGGAGGAAGAGAGGGAGAAACCCATTATTCTGGTTTCTGGGACAGATCTAATGTTTGTCTTACCCTTATGTAGTGTAATAGATAAAAAATGTCCCCTAAAGAGCTCATTTGTTAATATTCAGGGTTGATAAAATTGAGTCATGAGGGTTGTAATCCTGAAGTGGATAAATCCATTGTAATGACTTACCTGGGTAGTACCTGGTAGGTCAGCAGGGTGTGGCTGGAGGAGGTGCTCCCTGGGGTGCGGCCTTAGAGATTATATATATATGATTCCTTCTCCCCAGCTCGCTCTCTTGCTTCCGGCATCTATGATGTGAGCACAGCCCTTGTGCTCTCCCTCTGTTTCCTGTCACCATGCCCTGAGATCCACAGTCTCTGGCCTCACATGAACTGAACCCGAAACTGTAAGAAAATAATTCTTTGTTCCTCTAAGTTACATGGTCAGTCTTTTAGATTATAGTTGCAAGAATGCTGACCGGAACATGTAGAAAGGAGTTTCTTCTAGTAGAACATACTTTCTATTTTCTAAAATAGAAAGAGTTCCTTAAACTAACCACCCACCTGCCTCCAGTCCCTGATCAGTTTCACACTGGGCAACAGTAACTGACGACTATCAGATATAAAGAAAGGAATGGCCATATCATGGAATGGCAAGACCGAAAAGATGACAGATACCAGTCATCCAGAAAGAAGAGCAAACCTCTCCCCCATAGAGCCGCGGAATAGTCAGGCTCAGCCACAGCTGCCATGCGGGGTTACCTATGAGCTCCCTGTTCCCCAAACCCCCACCATCTCACAAGACCTCCAACACTGAGCTCACTTCTCCTTTTGCAAAGAGTCTCATCCTCAGGAAGTTTTCCCTCAGGGCAGAGACTCCAGGAGACTTTGTAGAGGATGCTCGCCTCTTCCCACCATCCTCTCCTGACTCCCCGTAAAGGAGAGTCATCCGTCTCCTTTACTCCTCTTCCTGTTTCCCATTCTGCTGCGCTGTGACCACTAGGACTTACTCAGTCCCTGTCATGGACTGCGTGTTTGTGTCTCCCCCCAAGTTCACATATTGAAGCTCTGACTCTAATGTTTTGGTATTTGCAGGAGAGGCCTTTGAGGAGCTTTTGACAAAGTCATGAGGGTGGGTCTCCATGATGGGATTAGTGCCCTTAAAAGGAGACGAATTGTCCAGAGTTCTCACTCTGCCACATGAACACACAGCAAGAAGCTGGCCACCTGCCAAGCAGGTAGAGAGCCCTCACCAGAAGTGAATCAGCTGGGATCTTGATGTTGGCCTCCCAGCATCCAGAAACAGAGGAAATGAGTGTCCAGCCACCAGGCTATGGGTTAACATTAAGAGTAGATTATACAAGTTCTGTTCTAACACTCTATATAGTTTTTAGTATTGTCATTTCAACAACCTTATACATTATTATACACCTTTCTCTTTTCCCAAAACACACACACACACACACTCACACACACACACACACACACACACACCTGTACACCTCTTGGTTCGGACCCACTTCTTGCCTAGATTGCTACAATCACTTTCCTAATGGTTTTCCTGTTTCCTCCTCCTCCTCCTCCTCCTCCTCCTCCTCCTCCTCCTTCTTCTTCTTATTTGTACTAAGGGTTGAACCAGGGCATTCTACTTCTGAGCTACATCCTCAACCCTTGTTATTTTTTTATTTTGAAACAGGATCTCACTAAGTTGCTAAAGCTGGCCTCAGCAATCCTCCTATCTCAGTCTCCCAAGTACGATTTCAGGCATGTGCCACTGGCCAGACTCCTGCCTGCATTTCTTAACTCCCTGCAAGCCATTCTCCACCTGCGTCCAGATGGTTTTGATAAAAAGCAAATTGCTGAACATGGCTTCTCAATTAAAATCTCTCAGAGGCTTCTCATGGCCTTCAGGAGGAGGCACACACCCCATAGCAGACAGTCAGGGCCATCATAACTGTGCCCCACCCTCTCTGTCCAGCCTCCTATGTTCTATGGAGCCTCTACCTCAGTCACACTGACCTCCTCAGCCTCCCTCACACTTGGGAACTGTCTCGGGTCTTTATAGCTTGGGTCAAGCTATACCTTGCATCAGAAATGCCCTTTCTAACTACTACACAAACTCCTATCCACTCCCCAGTCCTTAGCCCTATCATCTCCCCATCATATTTCTCCCTTGGGAGTCAAGGAGCCCTAATTGAAGCCTTCTCTAACTCTCATAACATCCTCTGTGTGCCTCTACTTACCCTGTGTGCAATCATTTATTTCCTTATCTATCTCCCTTCCATTAGGAAGATTACTGTTAGCAATGGTAAAAGACCTTGTCTGACCCTTGCAGATCCTTGTCAAGTAGCGCAATAGCTGACACATACAGTAGATAGTCATCAACATGTATTTGAAGAATAAAATGGAAAAGAATGGAACTAGTCTAATTTTTCTCAAATTTTTATGGACCAGAGTCTCAAACTTTTGGAATAAATAAATAGGAAGCCTACATGCCCCAGGTCCTCAATGCTAATGAATGAATGGTGGAACCAACTACCTGGCAAAAAGCAAGAAGTGTTCTAGAACTCACTTTTTAAAGTTCTGGTCCCTGATCCATGAGAATCCTGAGGGCAACCTGGAGAATCCATAGACCTTGTCATTTCACAGACCAATGTATAGAGAACTGATGAGCTTGAGCCACTGAGGAACAACTTTATAAAGAACAGACAACTATTTATTCACACAAAAGAAAATCTTCCTACCAGTAGTAACACCCTTAACATCTTAGCAGCTTTTCCATTATGAATCTGACATTTCCTCTTTCTTCAAAGCCTAATTTGAATGCTTGTAATTTTTGAAATGAAATAATAAAGCCATCAACCCACAGTAAAAAGTTATGCAATATTTATACCAGAGGTCTCTTGAGTATATTTTATGCTAAAGAAAATATTGAATTACTAGGCCTTCCCTTTTAAATCCCTTAAGATCTTGAACTTTAGAATGAAAGACTCAAATTCTTCTCGGGATCTTAATTTTTATGTGGCTTCTTATTACATTTTTATCCCTTCTAAAACTCTAAATCCCTTCAACATAGCTTTGGCTCCTTCCACAGCTGAACTGGCAGCAGGCTGATCTTTTTATTGGTGGGTAATGGATTTAGTTTGATTGCTGACACGGGAACAATCAGAGGATAAACAATTCCATTTGTGGCCATGAAATTCCCCATCTGTTGAGTGCATTCATGACTGAAGCGCACTGGGCAGAGACAGATGAATGAGCCCGCCATGCCTGATGTTAATGACATCCGTCATACAAGACGAACATGTGGCTTCATAAATCAAGAGCTAATAGCAACTCCGGTTGCTCATGTCATTAACAAGCCGTCCGTTTAAATACCTAAGAATTTACCATAACATTGAGCCTAGAGACCTGACTTGGCAATTCTGATCTCACCCTAAAACCAGAGAGAGTGAAAGAAGTATAAAATCATTTTAAGTTTAAAATTTTTTTAACTTTTATCAAATATTTGCAGATGAAACCATTTGACATCTGAAACTGGTTTCAAATTAAAATAGGATGGGGAGTGGGTAGAGGGACAGATGAAAAAAGATAGGCCATGAGTTAGTCATTGTTAAAGCTGAGTGGTGGATATCTAAGGGTTCATTGTATCATACTCTCCACTTTGGCATATGTTTAAAATTATTTATAAGCAAAAGCAAAAACTAAAAAAAAAACCCTTGCAACTCGAAAATGGAAGCTTCCATTGTTTAGCATAAACATTCTTACCCAGTTCTGTCTTTTCTCAAAGAAAAAGAAAATAATTGCTCACATATAGTTCAAACATTTATCAGGTCAAAGAAGCCATCACCAACAAATAGGAATGCGACACATTTCTGAGGGAGAAGATCAAGTAACACCTCTTGTGGGTTTTGGGGGACCCACTCCCTGCCCTAGCCCTAACTAAGGTGAGTGTTTTAGGGTGCTCAGGAGGCCTAAAGGCACCCCAACCCTTCTCCCTTGTTATTTTTGGTGAGTTACCTATTGTCGCCATCACTTCTGCATTTGGTGACTTCTTTTCACAGATGCTCCTCTTAGGCACGTTAATTGATGGGTTGTCATCAAAGAAATGGGAAATGAGCCGGGCGTGGTGGCGCACGCTCGTAATCCCAGTACTTGGGAGGCAGAGACCTGAAGTAGCCAGCCTCAGCTACTTAGTGAGGCCTCCGCAACTTCGTGAGTCCCGGTTTCAAAATAAAGTATAAAACATAGGGCCAGGGGTGTAGCGTGGAGGTGGAACGCCCCTGGGTTCAATCCCCGGTACCACGGAAAAAAAAAAAAAGAAATGGGAAATAAAAGAACAATGGGAAGGGAGAACAACAAAAGGGAAGTGCTAACGCCCTGTGCAGAGGCACCTTCAGTTGGTTTCTGTTGGGTACATTCTCTGAATGCTCCCAGGGCACCTTGTGTCAGGTTCACCTAGGTTCCCCAGAGGAACTTCTAGGTATATCTCCATTAATTCTAATATTGTTGGAAAGCCTGAAGGGGAGAAAAAGAAATCCATGCCCCTAGGAAACTACCTCCCATCTCCTAAATTATATATAAGTAGTGTTGCTATTATTTACTCTAGATAAAATCACCAAGTGCTTTTCCCAACTCATGCTGCAGGACAGAAGATCATCACACTGAACAGAGTACTCCCCTGGGAAGAGCCTTTCCCAGGGAAGACGGACAAACAGATAAGCAATCGCCACACAGCATGCGGGCTGAGATGAAGTACAGGTCCCTAACCTGACTTGGAGAATGATGCTGACACCAAGAACGTCAAGTGCAAAGTCCAGAAGCCACAGAGAATTTTGGCAGTTGGAGGACTTCTGGAATTGCACTGTCCAGGACGGTAGCCACTAGCCAGGAGAGGCTAGCTGAGCCCTTGAAGTGTGGCTAGCCCAAACTGAAATGTGTTGTCAATAAAAAATGCACACCAGCTGGGCGTGGTGGCACACGCTTGTAATCCCAGTACTTTGGGAGGCGGAGACCGGAGGATCCGGGTTCGTGGCCAGCCTCAGCTCTCTGTCCCTGTCTCTCTCTCTCCCTGTCTCTCTGTCTCTCTGTCTCTCTGTCTCTCCCTGTCTCTCTCTCTCTCTCTCTCTCTCTCTCTCTCTCTTTCTCTCTTTCTCCTTAGTGAGGCCCTCCGCAACTTTGTGAGACCCGGTTTCAAAAATAAAGTATAAAAAATAGGGCCGGGGGCGTAGCGCGGAGGTAGAACGCC
>PVJS01038555.1:0-19346 GCA_004027185.1 Glis glis
CGTCAGCCGCCGGCTCCGCCTTTCTCCGAAGAGCTTGATCTTCTCGGCCTCCTGCTCTTGGAACTGAAACTCCACCATCGTTTCTCCGAAGAAGCTTTCTGATCTTCACGTCTTGGACTGGGACTGAATTAGTGGTTGCTCCAATCCTAAGACTCCAGCTCTTAGACCGTTCGACCAGCTACTGGTTCCTCTGACCCTCTACGTGCAGTCAGAACCTGGGACTACATTGCTGCAAACTGTAAGCCATCTGATAAATCCCTTTTTTTTAAATATACTCATTCTGTGTATTCTGTTAATCTAGAGAACCCTGTCCAATACACTATAGCTACCCATAAGAACATAACTGATTCTTAGAAATGTCAAGTTAGTGTAGAATAGCAAGTAGCAAAAGACTACTGAAAGAGTGATACAATTTGTATAAAATCCCAAGAACAAGCAAAAATTAAACAGTATCTGTTTGGAGATATATACATTGGTGATAAAATTAATTTTAAAAGAAAAGGAATGATACAAAATTCAGATTCATGGTCACTTCTGGGATTAGGAACATAAGAGGGTATAGAGAGATTATATTAAATAAATGCAACAGAATCATTTTATCCTTTTTTTCATTAGTCCACAGCTGCTTATTTTATGCTTAATAAATTGCATTTGATCTTTGCCAGGCCATGCTGGAGCAGGCAACTGCCAGCACGACTCCTCCAGCAAAGAAGCAATAGATTATTGTGAAGCCAGCGACTGCAGACCATCATCAAAAGCAATCAGCATTTCTCTCCATGCTCGACAAAGACCTGGCTACCCAGACAACCCAGACAAATCCTGTGGATGCAACTGAACCCATATCTTCCTGAAGGGACCCAGCAAGACCCTGCAGCTGCAGCTGAACTCATTTCTGCCTGCAGAGACTGGGAATGGTGCTCATCAAGACTGTGAGTTAACAAGCCATCCCAGCAGGAGACTGACCTGCATGGCCAACTCTGGCAGGCTAGACCACATGGAAGACAGGGTATCACTCTTGGAAGACAGTTCATTCAAAACTGAAAACACAGTCACCAATATATGGAAGACATTGCAACAACACAACCTAAACATCCAAGAAATATAGAAAAATATGAAACGTCCTAACTTACAGATAAAAGTCATTGAAGAAGGTCTAGAAGCACAAACCAAGGGTATCAGAAACCTCTTCAGAGAAATAATTTCAGAGAATTTTCCAAACATAGAAAAAGATTTGGACTTCCACATACAGGAGATATTCAGAACACCATCAAGACAAGATTAAAGAAGGACCTCCCCACATAATGTAATAATCAAAATGACTAACATAGAAGCCAAGAAAAGAATCTTAAAAGCAGCAAGAACAAAAGAATGGGTGACATTCAGGTGCAAAACAATAAAAGTTACTCCAACTTCTCAACCCAAGTCATGAATGCCATGAGGGACTAATATGATGTACCCCAGACCCTGGAAGAAAACAACTTCCAACCCAGACTGCTATATCCAGAAAAGATATCATTCAAAATTAATGGAGAAATAAAAATATTCCAAGACAAACAGAAACTTAAAGAATTCATGACTGCAAAGCCAGCACTAGAGAAAATACTTTATTTTTGTCTTTATTTATTTATTTTTGGTACTGGAGATTGAATCCAGAGGCATTCTACCTCCACGTTACAGCCCCAGCCCAACTTTATTTCTTATTTGAAGACAGGGTTTCACTAGGTTGCTGAGAGCCTCGCTAAGTTGCTGAGGCTGGCTTTGACCCTGCAATCCTCTGTCTCAGTCTCTCAAGTACTGGGATTACAAGTGTGTGCCACCATGCCCAGCTAAGAGATAAACTGAAAGAAATAAAACACAAAGAGGAAAAAAGAAGCAAATTCCAGAACCAGAGAAGAGAATTCCATCAGGTGAGCAACCAAGCAAAGGAGAAATAACACTACATTGAACAGAAAATAGAACTCAAAATGACAGAAAATAAAAGTCATATATCAATAATAACATTGAATGTAAAAGGCCTTAACTCCCCAATTAAAAGACATAGACTAGCAATGTGGATTAAAAAACATAATCCAACTATATGCTGCTTGCAAGAAACTCACCATATGCTAAAGGTGAAAGGATGGAAAAAGATATACCACACAAATGGAGACCAAAAACAAGCAGGGGTAGCAAAGCTCATATCGGACAAAACAGGCTTTAAGCTAAAACACATCAGAAGAGACAAAGCTGGTCACTTCTTATTAATAAAAGGAACAATCCAACAAGAAGATATAATGATAGTAAAATTTATGCCCCAAATGTGGGTACACTCACTTTTGTAAAACAAACTCTTTGGGACATCAGGTCTCAAATAGATCCAGATACAATAATATTGGGAGACTTCAACACACCATTCATGCCATTAGATCAATTTTCCAGAAAACAAACAGATGAGTAAAAACTCTTTAGACCTAAAGAACACTATAAGCCAAATGCACCTAAGAGACATATACAGAATATTTCAACCAGCAATGGGTAAATGCACATTCTTCTCAGTTGCCCATGGAACCATCTCCAAAATAGACCACATCCTGGGCCACAAAGCAAGCAGCAACAAATTCAAAACATGTAATATAATTCCCTTCATCTCAGATCACAACAGAATGAAAGTAGAAATCAACAACAGGAAAATCAAAAGAAATTACATAAATACATGGGGACTGAATGATACACTCTTGAATGAGGACTGGATCAGAAAAGAAATCAGGGGAGAAATAAAAAAAATTCCTGGAATTACATGAAAATAGAGACACAACATAACAAAATCTATGGGACACTTTGAAGGCAGTGTTAAGAGGAAAATTTATAGCACTGAGTGCTCACATAAGAAAAACAGGAAGTCACCAAATAAACTCAACCAAAAGACTACTAGAGCTGATTAACAAATTCAGCAAAGTAGTGGGATACAAAATCAACCTAAAAAAGTCAGTAGCTTTTCTATATGCCATCCATGAATCCACTGAGAAAGAAATCCAGAAAACAATAACCTCAAAACCAATAAAATACCTAGGAATAAACCTAACCAAGGAGGTATAAGACCTCTACAATGAAAATTATAAAACACTAAAGAAAGAAGTTGAAGATCTTAGAAAATGGAAAGATCTTCCTTGTTCTTGGATAGGCAGATTAAATATTATCAAAATGGCCACTCTACCAAAAGTGATCTACATAGTCAATGCAACTCCTATCAAAATACCAATGTCATTCTTCATAGACCTATAAAAATCAGTCATAAATTTCATATGGAGAAACAAAGACCCAGAATAGCCAAAGCAATTTTCAGCAATAAGAACCATGCAGGAGGCATCACAATTCCTGACTTCAAATTATACTACAGAGATATAGTAATAAAAGCAGCATGGTATTGGCACAAAAACAGACACATAGACCAATGGAACAGAATAGAAGTTACAGAAACATATCCACATACTTATAGTTAATTGATTTTCAACAAAGGTGCTGGACACATACATTGGAGAAAAGACAGCCTTTTCTGCAAATGGTGTTGGGAAAACTGGTTATCCATTTGTAGAAAAATGGAACTAAATCCTTACCTCTCACCCTGCACAGGATTCAACTCAATATGGATAAAAGACCTGGAAGTTAGACCAGAGACTGTGAAGCTGCTAGAGGAGGGCATAGATCCAACATTGCAACATATAGCTACAAATATAAACTTCCTCAACAAGACCCCCAAAGTTCAAGAAATTAAAACAAGAATTAATAAATGGGATAGCATTTAAATTAAAAAGTTTCTGTACATCAAAGGAAACCATCAAGAGTCTAAATAGAAAGCCTTCAGAATGGGAGAGGATCTTTGCTAGCTATCCCTCTGATAATATCTAGAATATACAAAGAACTTAAAAGACTTTACACTACAAAAACAAATAACTGAATTAAGAAATGGGCAATTGAATTGAATAGACACTTCACAAAAGAAAACATACAAATACCAATAGATACATGAAAAAATTGTTCAACATTCAGGGATATTGCAATCAGGGAGATGCAAATCAAAACTACACTGAGATTCCATGTAACCCCAATCAGAATGTCAATCATCAAGAAGTCAAAAAACAATAAATCTTGGCAAGGATGGGGAGAAATAGGAACTCTCCTACACTGTTGGTTGGATTGTAAATTAGCTCAGCCACTATGAATATCAGTGTGGAGATTCTTCAGAAAGCTGGGAATGGATCCACCATATAATCCAGATATACCACTCCTGGGTATCTTTCCAAAGGGGCTGAAATCAGAGAACTACTATAATATGTGCATACCCATGTTCATAGCAGCACAATTCACAATAGTCAAATAATAGAACAACTTAGGTGTCCCTCAATAGATGAATGGATTACAAAATTATGAGAAATACACACAATGGAATTCTACTCAGCAATGAAGAAGAAGAAAATTATGTCATTTGCAAGAAAGTGGAAGGACCTGGAGAACATTATGTTAAGTGAGATTAGACAGTCACAGAAAGTGAAGGGACATGTGTTTTCTCTAATATGTGCAAGCTAGGGAGTAATTGGGATATCAGAGGACTCCAGATAATGGAGGAGAAACCTCAGTGGAAGGAAGTGGTCTAAGGGAAGGGGAGGGGGAAGACTGAGATTCATTAATGGAAATACTACCACCGACTATGTGTACATACATGAATATACCAACATCAATCTCAGTACTCTGTATTGAGAAGGGGGGAAATGGGGAGGTGGGGGGAGCTATGTGAATGTATGCCAATGTCAACATGATTTACATTATGATGTGAGACTATAATGCACCAATAAAAGCATACTAAAAATAAATTGCATTTATGTTACATATATTATCTATAAGTTGTGAATATGACAAAGATTCTAAAATAAAAAACTCAATTTGATGAAGATTTTGGCTCATTATACAAAGACTAATTTAGTTATAATTAGAGCTCTCCAAAATTGAAGTGGGTGTTTGTTGGGCAGAGGGATAGGTGGGGGATCAATTGGTAATGATTTTTTTTTATCACTGGAGTAATTCAAGCTGAAGTGAGAAATCTCTTTTAAAATCTGAATATTTTAAAGTAAATGTAATGCCTGGCCTGGTGGCATATACCTGCAATCCCAGTACTTGGGAGGTTGAGACAGGAGGATCACAGGTTTGAGACTGGCCTCAGCAACTTAGTGAGACTTTGAGCAACCTAGAGAGACCATTTTTCAAAAAACAACAAGTAAAATGGGCTGGGGTGTTGCTCAGAGGTAGAATGCCCCTGGGTTCAAGCTCTAGAACCACACACACCAAAAAAAGCAAGCATTAGTTGACTGATTGAATTAGGTCCCTTCTATATCTGAAAGACTATGATTCCTTGGATCATTGTTGAATAAACTAATTTAACTGTTCATGTTAAGAGAAAATTGTTAACAATGTGAAGTCCATTCTGATACTGCCCTTATCTTCCAATCCTAGAATTAGAATGAATCAGTTATTTCCAGAAAAATCTAGAGAACAACTTCATCCTCTCAAAATCATTTGCTTCTGTTTTCCTCCTAATAATGTAATCCTTTCATTACATGTCATTTTTCTTTCATGAGGCAGGGAAGACAAAAGGAGGGATGGGATAGATACATATTTTTAGCATTTTCATGAGACTTTATTTTATGCAACTAATTATCTAAAGATGGTATTGGAACTAATTTTAGCAGATAAAAAGCTGGAGACATGATCTTAGAGAATCATATGCCTTTTAGTCTTCATAGATTCTGGAGTTGAAAGTAGAAAGGCACTTTACTAAACATGTTGGGGGAACTTTCCTCAGATCCCTAACCACCAAGGGGGTTGGGAACACCAGGAGAGGTGTCAAGGCTGTCACCTACAGGAAATACTTAAAACTAAATTAAAAGAATAGATTTAATAAATTTATCTGTGCCAACTGCTAAAAGACAAGGACATCTTCATAGCCTGGAAATGAGAGAAACCAGAAAAGATATACATGAAAGGGTGAGCATGATGGCATTTACCAAATCCCCAGAAACATAGCCCATTCTTCAGATCACTCAGATGGGTCATTTGTCCCTGCAGATAACTATCAGAAGTGCCTCCCACCCAAGGAGATCTGCTAGTTTGTTAATCCTAACCCCCCTGCCTATGTCTGAGGAATGACATTTTTGGTGATTAATTACAGTGAGAAAGTGGATCAATGACTTCAATCCAGAAGGTCTGGTTTGACATTTGATGGGGAAGGGAAGAAGTTGGCCCTGAAGACTGAAAATAGGTCCCATCCCTTTTCTCATCAGTACCTCTCTTAGCAATTCATCATATTATGGTCGTGCCTTTTGGGGGGAAAGTCAATCATGTACCTTTGTTCAGAAGAGAATGGTGACCAGAAAGAGGACTTATGCAGTGAAATAATGCAAACTATTCCAGACAGGCATCAAGTTTCTCCTTGCTGTCTTCCTTGGGTCAGGGTGTAAGAAACCCAATCTTGAAGGATAAGGGAGTAGCTTATGTTGCCCGAGATATCACTGCTGGCACACAGGAATTTTGCTTGCCTGGAAGTGACAAAAGAAAAAAAAATCCCTTGGTGCGTCACATGACCTCTCCCATTCTCAAGGTGCCAGTCCTCTCTTTCTAAGGCACTGTGGGCAGTCTGAAATCTGTGGAGGTTCTTCGCTGGAATGCAAGAAGAAAACAGGTGTATGGAGAAATAAGTATGGCCTTGTTCCTGGTCTCCTTGCTGGCATTCCTGACCCTGGGCTTCGGATGTCATCACCAGCTCTGTCACTGCTCTAACAAGGTTTTCCTCTGCCAAGACAGCAAGGTGACAGAGATTCCCTCCGACCTCCCCCGGAATGCAGTTGAACTGTGAGTATCGGAAAGGGAATGACTGCGCGGCTGGCATTTATGCATTGAGTACGATTATTGTTTTTCACATTAGGCAGATATCTACAGGGCTGAAATATTTCTGCTTTGATCAAAGGCTTGAATAAAACAAACTCCCCCAGCCCAACAGTCCCGCCCTGCGACTTTCCAAGGATCTTAGCTGAGAGTCCACATGTGTGAAGAAAGAACAGTGCAGAAAACTGAATTCAAGGCAAAGAGAGGGGTTTCCTGTGTTTTCCACACATTTGCTTTAGGGTTCCATACTCTTTTTAGTGGAACCAGAAAATCAAAAACAAAAGCAAAGTAGAAAACTCAGGAGACCTAGAATTGCAGAAAGAAAGATGGCTGATGTAAACAGAATACACAATGTGTATCTCACAAAGACACTGGACTCAAGGAGGCCAGTTTGTCTTTGAAGGCACAAGCAAATAGTTCCTGAGATTTTGCTTCCCGGGGAAAAATGGGAGGTAGAGGAGAAGGGGCGGGTATTGGAGAATGGAACAAAGAAAGAAAAAAGGAAGGAAGCAGAGAAGGAGGGAGAAATATAGGAGAATCTTTCCTACAGTTGGGAAAATGTAATGCCAACTTTAGATTTCTAGGGAACTATTTTAATAGGAATTAGACAATCTCCTAGAGTTGAGCATGAACATAGATATTATCTCACTCTAGCTCTTTATTTTTGCAAATTAGGAATCTGCTGTCCAAAGAGTAAAGAGAACTGTCTAAATGCTCACAATGAGTTGAGACAGAGCCAAGAGTGGAATCAGGCACCTTTGGACTCACAGATAGTTTTTTCTTCAAATCCCTGTATAAGACCACAGTGAGGCAGAGCTGGTTGATTACCCAGTTATTACATCCTCTGAGAACTGAAGTGGGTACTCAGACTGTAGACATCCCAAGTGTTTTTATTCCAAGGAGTTTAAACAGAAGTCAATAGTTTAAACAAGAAGTTTAAACTATTTTGGATGGAGGCCTGTTTCAACCTTTATCTACTAAAGCTATGGATGACTTTGATTTTATTGCAGAAGTGGTCTCTTCAGATAACCAATTGCCATAAAGATACTCAAACATGTTGGTGTTACATTTCAGATTTTGACTCAAGGACAAATGGTTGCAACTTGGTTATCTGCTTGCCATGTTCCCCTTGGCATCTCAAGTCTTCAGTTCCTATCCAGAGGCAGCTGCAGAGACAGGGAAAATAACTGCCCATCTCTGTGTTTTGGCTACACTGCTCAAATGAGACAGTTATTTCTGATCATGTTGAAGAATGCGCCTATGCACAAAACAGTCTGGCTTACTGGGTCATTCTAAATGCAATAGAAGGCCAATGGGCCTGAGCTCCTGTAAGAGGTCACTTTCTCCTATGTCACTTTGAGCAATTCTTAACCCTTTCTGAGCCACAGGTTCCTCATTTCTAAAGCAATTTTTTTCTTTGTGGTATTGGGATTGAACCCAGGTATATTCTACCTTTGAGCTACACACCCATCTCTATTTTATTTTATTTTTTCTTTTGAAACAGGATCTTGCTAGGTTGATGAGAGTCTCACTACTTGCTGAGGCTGTCCTCAAACTTACAATCCTGCTATCTCAGTCTCCCAAGTACTGGGATTAGAGGCATGTGCCACCATGCCTAGCCTGAAGCAATTTTAATATAGCCTGCTTGGCTGGATTGTTGTGAACACTAACATATACAGATGACCTCTTCCCATACTACAATTTCCACTTCTCCTGGACTGACTCTACTTCCTCCACTGTCTCCCTGTGGGCCAAGCAGTGCCATCCAAGCAAACAGCCCCTAACAAGATTTAATTGGAAGATGATACTCCTCTGCTCCCTAAAACTCCCTTCCACACTAGTCTGTCTGCTATCTGAAATCTCTTCCCCAGAAGAGAGACATTGTTTCCTCATTCTGCATAGAAAACATACGCTAAAACCAAAACTGCAAAGAAGGGATAAAGGGAGGGAGTGAAGGAGAAAGGGAGGGAAGGCGGAAAAGGAAAAATCCCCTTCCATACCCCAAACTCCCAGGCAGTGTATGTGTTTGAATGAGTGTGAAAGGAGCAGGAGTATAATTTTTTTTTTAAATTATGCTCAGACATAAGTGTCTAAAATACATCTTTGTCCAAGAGCATTTTACAACTGAGGAAATAGAGCATGAGATACTGAGATTTTATGGAAAGAGAATGTGGGAGGGATTATGTTAGACAGAACACCAGAAACAAATGTCATACTTTTGACAAAGGCTGGCTCTGGGTCAAACCCTTAGTTAGGTGTATACAATAGAGGACAAAGTTGCATAAAATTAGAAAGGGAAAACAAAGTTCTTACTAGTTATTTGCATTTCCCCCACCTGAGGAAGGAGTATGTTTACGAGCTATGGGGACTAAAAGTCTCCAAAATACCTAATCTGGAGAAGAATTTTTCCCCTGCATACTCAGTAGGGCTTGAATTGGACCATCCTAAAGTATGGCTTTGTAATCTTCTCAGCAAGAAAAGAAATGTTATCTTGGTTGTTATATGAAATAGGGAAATTAAGGATTTTCCTAAGTAAATTAATCGCTAAAAAGTAGATAAAATGTTGACTGAATTAGAACTCAGACATTCTTTTAGTATGAAAGAGTAAATAGTTTATTTTTCTCCCTTAAAAGGATTGGGTCAGGATTATCTAGAACATTGGTAGAAGAGAGATGAGATAGCCTGTTCAACTAAGTATTTATAATTCACCCTGCAGTCTTCCAAGTTTGGGTATTGACTCTAATGATGATTACATAAGGTGTAAGTAGATAGAATCACTGGGCTTCATTGATCACAATTGCTTAGTCCATCAATGTGAAAAAGCTTCATTGTTACTCAAGCTTTCCTGGAGGAAAATAGCCCCTATATTTTACCATGTACATTTTTTATCCTATCATTCTATGCACTTTGCAACAGTTTCATCTCCTTTCATATATCTTCCAACTATCACCAAAGATTGCTAACACCTTATGATCATGCTGGTATGAACGCCAAAAGAACACAGAAGCACCATACACAAACAGCTCGATTCTATTTTCCAAGTGGCTTCTACTATTTGCTTTATGCTTTATATATATGGCTTCATTTAACTTCACAGTAGTACTGACAATATGGTATTTCTGCTCTGCTTTGCAAATGAGGCAAACCAAAGCATGAAAAAGTTGAATAACTGGCCAGAGTCATCCCTGCAACTCCTAGGTGGCAGAGCTGGGAACCCCACTGGAATCTGTGTTCATGTCTCCTCTGCATGTTGTATACAATGTATGTCTTCTGGTTCTTATTTCTTTTGGGTTGAGGGGTGTTTGGGGAAGCTGTCCTTGAGAGTTTGCACCAGAAGTCAGCAATATGGGCCATATAGTCTGTTTTCCAAACACTCAATTCTATCCTGGTAGCATGGAGCCAGCCATAGACAACATGTAAATTAATGAGCACGGGGTGCATTCCAACACAATTTTATTAATGAACACTGAAACTTGGTTTTTATATAATTTTCACATCACAAAAATGATTCTTTGGTTTTTTTTAACCATGTAAAAAAGTGAAAAATATTTTTAGCTCATGAACCATAAAAAATCATGAGGCAAGTCAGATTTGGCCCACAGGCTGTCTGTTGCCCACTTCTGATTTAAACTGCAGCTGAGAGAATGGCTTAAATATGAATGGCTTAAGTAGGGGTTAGGCAGCCTGAGAAGACATGTGGCACCATGGAGAGAGTGCTGCGCTAGGTGAATAGGGTCAGGAGTTGGTTCAGGTCAGAGGTGATATTTACAGGTTGTCCTTTAACTGGTCCTGACAAGGCAGAGATTTTAGAGTGAAGCATCTGGAAACACAGAGAACTGAGTTTAAACCCAGGCTGCACCATTTATTTTTCCTCTTGACTTCTGGGCTCTTGGCTGTATAATGGATATTACAATGTGTGCCTAGCTCACAGAATTGCAGAGGGGACTAAAAGAGACAATGTATGTAAAACACTAGCACAACATCTCTCATGCTGTTGTTATTGTTGTTGATGATGATGATGATGGTGATGCTCTCATCTGTAAAAAAAAAAAAAAAAAAAAAACTAGGCAAACTCCCCCTACCACAGAGGGCTTTCATGAGGACCAAATCAGTCAAGAAGTATGAGAATGCTTTGAAAAAGGGATATATTTTTATAACTGAGATAGTTTACAATCTCCCTCTTGTTTAAGAATAATCTTCTTAGTGGCTGTAGCACTTACCCTCTATGCACTTACTTTCTGAGTAAGGAAATGTATTTCTTAAGACTTATTATTTGCCAAGAACACTGAGGTGGGTTCATCCAGACCATTGTCAAAGAAAGTTTGATTTCTGGCTTATCCCAGAATCTGCTTCAGCTGGAGGCAGTCAGGGAAGCTAGAAAGATTCTTTTAATCTTGTTTTTATTCTTCTTGGAAATAGAAATTCTAAAAAGAATGCAAATACCCATTCTAAATCTGAAATTTTAAGTCAAGGTGACTGTATGTTTACAACCATCTTTTTCTTCAGCAGGGTCAGATAACCATGCAGAGAAAAGGGTCCATTGATGCTCATTCTTGGTTTATGGAACCTGATATTAAGATTATATTGTGGGATGCCTTTGTTGAACCCTCTCCTCACAGAAAATTCCCATATCTCATTTGACTAGTTCTTACTTCTAATTATCTTTTTATTTTTTATTTTTATGTGCTTTTATTGGTTGCATTATAGTCTTATATCACAATGAAAATCAAGTTGACAGTAATATACACGCACACAGCACTTGGTGCCCCCCCGCCTCCCCTCCCCCCCAATACAGAGTACTGAGAATGACCGTATATTCTCATGTGTACACATGGTCGACGGTGGTAATTCCATTAATTAACTTCATTCTTCCCCTTCCCCTTCCCTGACTCCACTGAGGCTTCTCCACTATTATCTGAAGACCCTTTTGTATGTGCATTACTCCCTAGCTTGCGCATATTAGAGAAAACATATTATGACCCTTCTCTTTCTGTGATTGACTGATGTCACTTAACATAATGCTCTCCAGGTCCTTCCATTTTCTTGTAAATGATATTATTTTGTTCTTGCTTATTGCTGAGTAGAATTCCATTGTGTGTATTTCCCATAATTTTGTGATTCATTCATCTGTTGATGGACACCTAGGTTGGTTTCATAATTTGGCTATTGTGAATTGTGCTGCTATGAACATAGGTATGCATAAATTGCTGTTGTTTTCTGGTTTCAATCCCTTTGGAATGATATGCAGTAGAGGTATAGCTGGGTCATAAGGTGGATCCATTCCCAGTTTTCTGGGAAATCTCCACATGCATCTCCATAGTGGTTGAACTAGTTTGCACTCCCACCAACAGTTCAGGAGAGTTCCTACTTCCCACCCTCACCAACACTTATTGTTGTTTGACTTCTTAATGATTGCCATTCTGATTGGTTAGATGGAATCTCAGAGTAGTTTTGATTTGCATTTCCCTGATTACTAATGATGTTGAACATTTTTTCATGTATCTATTGGCCATTTGTATCTCTTCTTTTGCGAAGTGTCTATTCAATTCAGTTGCCCATTTCTTGATAGGGTTATTTTTTTTTAGTGTAAAGACTTTTAAGTTCTTTGTATATCCTAGATATTAGTCCTCTGTCAGAGAGATAGCTAGCAAAGATCTTCTCCCATTCCATAGGCTTTCTTTTTAGGCTCTTGTTCCTTTGATTTGCAGAAACTTTTTAGTTTAATGCTATCCTACTTATTAATTCTTGTTTTAGTTTCCTGGGCTTTGGAGGTCTTATTGAGGAAGTCTCTACCTGTGCCTAAATGTTGGACTGTTGAACCTATGCCCTCCTCTAGTAATTTCACAGTCTCTGATCTAACTTCCAGGTCTTTGATCCATTTCAAGTTGACTCTTGTGCATGGTGAGAGGTAAGGATTTAGTTCCATTTTTCTACAGGTGGAAAACCTGTTTTCCCAACACCATTTGTTGAAAAGACTGTCTTTTCTCCATCATATGTGTCTGGCACCTTTGTCAAAAATCAATTGGCTATAAGTTTGTGGACTTGTTTCTGTATCTTCTATTCTGTTCCATTGGTCTATGTGTCTAAATATCATTAAAATGCCCATTCTGCCAAAAGTAAATTACAGAGTCAATGCAATCTCTATCAAAACACCAATATCATTTTTTCCCAGACCTAGAAAAATCATTCATTAATTTCATATGGAGAAACAAAAGACCCAGAATAGCCAAATCAATTCTCAGCAATTAGAACCATGTAGGAGTCATCACAATCCCTGACTTCAAATTATACTACAGAGCTATAGTAATTATCTTTTTATTATTTTATTTTATTTCTTTGCCTTGTATTCCTTGTTGTGTCATCTTGGTTTAGATCATTCGCCACATTCTATAGCCATAGATTATTATTTAGTTATAAGCTTAAAAGTCTATCTAGTTTCATCTTTCCTTAGTAGGCTCTTACTTCTGAGAGATGTGTAAGTGTTCTGTGCAGAAAGGGAATCTAGTAAGTTATGTGATTACCAAGTAAAACAGAGGTTTTGATATTTGTAAATAGCTTAATTGTAGAACTGTCTTCCCAAGAGAATCTTTGGGGATTAACATTCCATCAAACACACTTTGAGAAAGGCTTGACAAAAGACTGGTATATCCAACCCAAGCTGCCAGAAAGAATCCCTTCTAAAGTCTAAACCAGAGTCAGACCTGCCCACTCCCAATTCATGGATCAATAATAGCTAGAGATGAACCCTCTGATGGGTTTTTATTTATTTTTATTTTATTTTATTTATTTATTTATTTTTTTTTTTTGCGGTACTGGGGATTGAATGCAAGGGCGTTCTACCTCCGCGCTACGCCCCTGGCCCTATTTTTTATACTTTATTTTGAAACCGGGTCTCACGAAGTTGTGGATGGCCTCACTAAGGAGAGAGAGAGAGAGGGAGAGAGAGAGAGAGAGGGAGAGAGAGAGAAAGAGCTGAGGCTGGCTGCGAACCCGGATCCTCCGGTCTCTGCCTCCCAAAGTACTGGGATTACAAGCGTGCGCCACCATGCCCGGCTGGTTTTTATTGCGTTATGCCTGTGAAGTAGCTGTTTAAGAATGCACTATATCCTCATAAAGAAGGTGATTCTAAAGTATCATCTATAGCCACAAGGGAAGTAGCTGTTACCCATTCCTATCACTTAAGTTTCAAACTTTTCAATCAGATATCTAATCATTTTACAAACTCCCTTTATACTGCAGATAGCAGCAATTATCTCTTTTCAGTGCCATCAGCTTTGCATGGGCCCTTGGACCATCTAAAGTCTGAATTTTATCATTATTTCCTAATTTATCTCCTTCCTACCAATCCTTCTTTCCTCCAAACCAACCTGCACACCATCATTCCATTTCTTCCATAAAACATCACCACCACTGAGTTATGAGGCCCTGATTCAGACTCACTAAATAGCTTAATAGCTCACCTTTCTGAACATGCCTCACCATTCTCCAAGAGAAGCCTACTCCACAAGGACGATGTGGACTTTCTCTCAAGCATAGTTTGTGCTTTTCTTCCTCTTTGTATTTATGTAATGCTTCCTGCCTGTGATGTCCTCAGTTTCTTCTTTGCCTCTGCAACCCATCCTAGTTATAATAATCTCACTCAAAGCTTATGTCTTTCATGAAGTCATCACTTACCATTCCATCTTTATTTAATCTTGCCTGCACCTGAACCCTGGCATAGTTCATTTCATGCTTAATCTTGCTTTATATTTAATTTTTCATGTGTGTCTTATTTCTTCAACTGCAGTAAACATTTCCTTTGCACTACTTATCATGCCTGGTTCAATGCAATGTACATTCTGGGTCTCCAATTACATGTAGAACAAATGATTTAATAAATCAGGGGGAATTACATCTGTTTATTTGCTCTGCTTCTCAGTATCGGAGAAAAGATTTCTATAAAAGATGATTATTGCTCTCTCCTGCAGTGTACTACTATAGGATTGAGTAGTTTTCTTGTTTTCCTTGCCTTTTTATGTGTTTGCTTTAAGAAAATGCCTGTATGTCATTCCAGAATCCATTAATTTATTCAGAAAGAGACAAACAAGTGTCCTAGGTTAAAAGTTGAATATTCTACATTTTAGGCACATTGCTCAGTTCTTTTGACTTAAGTAATAGTGCCTGCCCCTCTATACCTAACAATAATATTGAAAAGATGAATGAAATTGCCTAAACAAAATCACTTTAAACCAGACAGAAAGGTTCAAAGGAATTTTTTTCCAATTAAGTTCAGATCTCAAACCCTGGTTTCCTGTGTTCCCTTAGATGTACTTTAATTGTAGTATGTCTAGCTGGTTATCAAAACCAAAAACTCCACTCTACAGACTGCCCTGGGTGCCCAAGCCCAGACATGCCCACTGCCTTGTTTAGATGTTTCTTTGAAAGAAACAAACAGCACCATGTTCATGCTAATGCACCCATAAACCTTTCTCTGAACACAAAATCCTCTACCTATTTTAATGAGAAAGGATATGTCTATGTCCAGTGTTTGGAATTTAATTGAGATGGGGGAAAAGGAGGTTTAAATTCCCTACAGAGGAATCAGAAAAAAAATTACTAAAGGAATAGCTATAGAATACAGTACCTTGAAAAGTGGCAATTACATTGCAGGGAAAGAATCTTTTAAAGTAGAAGATGAACTCTACCCTGAGAATTGGCTAAGAGCTATAATTTACAGAGTCATTATCAGCAATTGAAGAGTAGGGGTTTGATAGCACAGAACTGCACTCACTTGGTAATGATAAAATCTCCTTGTTTACCTAAATGTACCTGCTGTTCTTCCTCACTCAAGTCCTCCACTAAAGAAATCTAAGCTTCAGACGCAGGATATCATGGCAGAAAATGGGAAATTAATTTAACTTTTGATTATCCTTCTCCAAAGCCACTATTTGGCTAGTCACTGTGGTTGTTGGACTATACTTTTTTAAGCTGTTGGATTTACACTCTTCAATTTAACTTTATTTAGACTAGATTCTAGCTTATATATCCCACAAGGTCATCTAGGAAAGAGAGTAATTATTTTTAATTGCCTAGGATCTGATTATAATGAGACTTGGATGTTTGTTCTTAGTCTGACCTCTCTCTGGTATCTCAGAACATGTTTTGCATCTCTGACCTGAACATGCCATTACCTTGTTCTTTCTTTCATATGGGATATGCTGGCTCATCTGAAACATCTTCAAGGGGTATGCAAAAAATATTTGAATAAAGCAACCAAACCCTTGGCATGGACTTGAACTCAATTATGTTTTTAGTCTTAGGACTGTCTTGAATCCACTCTCTTTCATCTTTTCTCTCAGACCTCTTTCAGCAAGAGCTAACCTCAAACTATCACAGGATCCTGGGTCAGAAATAGTGGGAAATGCACAGCACCTTCCTAATGCCAAACTTGATGAAAACCTCTACAAAACAGGGACTTCAAAAGTTGAAGTTTAGCAAAACAAAAAGGTCAACTAACTGAGGACATCAGAGAGGAAACTTGTGAGTAGATAGCTGAAAGACTGAAGTAAAATGATGCTGAGTTTCCTTGGATTCTAAAGTCCTGATTTCACAAACATCTTCAAGCACCGAACTTCTCAAAAGCAGTAAGCCTTTTCTAGGCCTCATATTCCAGCAGCTGTGGGATGCCTACACAGCTCTGATCCCAGCTGTGGGATTTAGAGGGTGAAGATGCTTGGGTTTAATAGTTCTATTATTTTGAAAAGCAACATGGAATAACCTCACACAAACACCTCTCTTATTATTATTCAGTTTGATGAGAATTTTAAATAATTTTTCAGGGACCCCAGCTCCAACAATGCTTCTGTACTTGCATAAACAAAGGCTGACAGGTAACTGTCATTACACACTCCAGTACCCTCTTGGAATAAGAAGGACATGAGAAACAAAGGCCTCTGATATGGATGCTAGATTTGCAGGAGGACTTCAAGTTTTTGTATTTTTTAAAAATTATTTAATCAGTGCATTGCAATTACACATCATAGTGAGGTTCAATGTGATACAAGCATACATGTACACAGCTCTTGGTGTGTTTCCCTCCATGTTCCACCTCTTCCCCCCCTCCCTTCCCATATATGTTAGTGAAATTGGTAGTAATGCTTTCATATAAAATTTTGTTCAGAAGATAGGATCACATCCCTAAAAGAGATTTGCACTTTCCATGGTCTCATGAGCCTCTCAATTGCTCTCTGAGCCTTCTGTCACCTCCTCTCCCAGATCCCTGCTCTGAGCTCTACCCTGCTCTGAACTCCAATACCTAAATTCAGAGCAAAAAGCCAAAGTCATAATTGGCATTAAGATCCATATGTTAGCATCAAATTAACTCTCCTGTCTCTTCTCTGATTTTCCATGCTTTTAACCCTGTGTTCTATGAACTGTTTCTATCTCCAACCTCTCAAATATGTCTTATGTTCTTCTCCCCTAATACTATTATTTTCTCCAGCCTAAATATTTTCCCCTACTTCATCTTTGAGACCACGGTAGAAAGGTTTATTTTTCATGAAGTTTTCTTTCAACAGCAAATACATAGAGACTATATATGTGCGAGACACTGTACTAGGCATTTGGGAGAAAAAATCAATAGGAAAGGCAAAGTCCCTGTGCTTATGAAATTGCTAAAAAAGAACATAAAACAAGTCTTGACAATAATGTTTTTCCTCACTCTTATCCACAGCAATCAAAATTCCCATCAGAACCCAGAATAGCCATTGTCAAAACCACTAATTTGACAATTAATTGCATGTTGCTTTGTGCATTGTGAAATCATAGACTGTAGGATCTAGAAGAACAGGATGCACAATGAAAGCCAATGAGAATATGTCTGCCTGCCTGCTGTGAGAAGAAAGCTAATAAGAAGGCAGGCATCAGCCTGTCCCATCTAGATTTGCCCTTCTGACTGCTCTAGGGCTGATTTCAGGAGCTGTGCAGAGCTGATTCCCAAATACCCCATTCTTGAAAAGCTGGAAAATCCTTGCTATTTTACAAGAAGAATGCAGACATGAAGTAATATAGAACAAATGAACACCAGCAAATTAATGATAGAGTTTAACTGGCATATGTCCAAATACTTAAGTTTGATTAGAAGTTTTCAAACTGAAATTATGAGGGACTAGATCCTTTGAGTTTGGATGAAAGAGATTGATACAGAAGTTAGAAGAAAAAAAGCACCCAAAGAGGAAATTTAGGCCACTTTGTTTTTCCAACTTCATAATATTTCCTAAAGCTACTTGTGTTCTTGAATGTTATTATGTGTCTGGGTACGAGTTGCCTGACAATGGGCCATGTATGTCAGCTTCCCTCAGGGTAGCTGGGTATAATTTCTGCAAGTTGGTAATTACAGAGAGCTTGCCTTAGCAAAGCACACAGGCAGAGCACTAATAGGTAATCCTTGAGTGCTCTTGAATGTATAAGTTATTTCCCTTTCTCTTAAATTTCAAACCACCTTGTATGGATATGTTAGCTTTAGAATAGAAAAGCAAATTAATTGCAGAAGAACAATCACTATCCATTATCAGATCATGGCCAGAGCAGGTACCAGAGTCAGTCCCAAACCCTGTCACTGCCATTGGCCACCAGATACATTTCTGATCAGGGAAGGGAGGGAAGGGGCTTTCATCTAATTGGCATGTTTTGGGGGCAAGCAGTGCAACATTTCTCTAAGTGTATATGTTGGGGGAGGGGCAGCACAGAATGCAATAGGGCTGTTTTCAGTTAGAAAGCAAACTGGAAAGGCAACAAAAGAAAATATGAGAATTACGATGAACAGCAGAGAGGTTATCTGCAATCGTGTACACAGTAGCAAAATTGCTTATCACACCCTTGATTGTGAAAATCTGCTGAACTCCTTCAATAAGAACATGCAGTCTTGAAATGGCATCTGATTCCCCCAAAAAAATACTAGAGACAAGTAGAAAGAGAACAAACAGTTCCAAGAGCCATATAGGAAAACTGCACAGGAGTTCTTGGAAGCGGATCTCTCAGGAAAGATTCTGGAGAAAGACCAGCAACAACGATACTGACAGAAGCTTATAGGACCCTCAGGAAAAGAACAGGCTGGGTAATTAAGTTGGGAAATAACTGCATCATAATCGGTAGGTCATGATTCTTGGGTTGATCAAATTCCCAGGAGAAGATTCTTCTAAACTTTTATCTTCAGGGAAAAGCCTTCACTACCAGCATTCTGGCATTTCTTTTTTTTTTTTTTTACGTGCTTTTATTGGTGCATTGGAGTCTTACATTGCAATGAATATCTATTTGATGTTAACATATATGCACACAGCTCTTGGTGCCCCCCCACCTCCCCCCACCCATATGAAGTACCAAGAATGATGTTGGTATATTTTCACATGTACATGTTATTTATGATAGTGATTCCATTAATTCCCTTCTTTCTTGCC
>PVJS01038556.1:0-19345 GCA_004027185.1 Glis glis
AAAAAAAAAAAAAAACAAGGATCTGCTGATTGTGGTGGCACAGGCCTATAATCCCAGTACTTTGGAGGCTGAGACAGGAGATGGCAGGTTCGAGGACAATCAGCAATTTAGTGAGACTCTCATGAGACCCTGTTTCAAAATAAAATAAAACAAGATTGCAGGTATAGCTCAAAGGTAGAATGTCTCTGAATTCAATCCCCAGTACAACACACACACACACACACACACACACACACACACACACACGAATAAACAAGAATCTAATTTTTTACTTTTTCACAGAGTGAGGAAAGAAAAAAGAATTACCAAGTAATAAACCAAAGGATGAGAACATTTTTGTGACTAAAGAAAATTGTTAGAAATATATCACAAACACATACGAGTGTATGTGCATGCGCACACACACACACACACACACACACACACTGAGTGAACATGTGGCGAGGAAGTCAAAAGAATGATTTTGAGGAACTTTCAATGGCCAAAAGTGTCGACCAGCATACAGGAACTGAGAAAGATAGCATACAGAAGGTGAAGGACCACTGGTGATAGTGAGAGCAGTTTCTGAAATTTGTAGAAACAAAAAAGAATTTGCAATGAGCTTGTAATATTTTATTTTGTTGTTTCTCTTTTAGTAAAGTCTCAAGAACCACCCTGACTATAGCTGTATAAGGCACTTTTGTAAAATTCTCTTAGAGTTTTGCTGTAGGCATTTTGTAGAGCACAGAGGGAAATTAATGCCATTGATGTCACTGCATAGTCAAATGGTAAGTGTATGTATTATTTCAGGAATGATCTTTAAATAAAATCAGACACAAAGGTGACAAGTATTGTGATAAATGGCATTTCAGATAGCAGTGTACTCCTTTGGGGCTGTTGGCTTCATGAAAACATATACCACATACTCCAACACTCCAAACCAAGATGCTAGGGCATCTATTCAGAACATGCAAAGGAGGTGTCTAAAATCCATTTTGTGCTTTCTGGGCTCAAACCACTTGCAATATAAAAGAGTTGTATTGAGGACAAAGAAGAGAATTTCAACCTTTTCTATCAAGGAGGAAGTTGGCAATATCTTGTCTTTAAACCCTGACCTAATTAATGCTAATAATTTCAAATGGAAACCCAAGTCATGGAGCATTCCACAAGAGAAAAAATAGCTTTAAACATATTCCAATTCCATTGAATGGTACTGCTACTCAAAATGGCTCTAGTACAATGGGGATGTTTCCTTCTCCTTTATAAGGCAGGAACTACAGAAAGAGCTGAGCATATTTCCTTCCTTATATTTCCATTTCCAGACTGTGCCAGACATGAGTTAAATGAGAGTAGAAGCTTTATATTTGACTAATTTCAGAATTTCTATTATTATGCTGGACAGGAAATATTTATTAGAAAACTATAACTTATTTTTCTAACTAAACTGCAGGCTTCATATTATCTAAGTGTGAGCAAACAAGTTTGGGGACCACTTAGGGATTTTATTCTGGGGCAGGAAAAATCTATCCCCACAGAGAAAAATTTCAAAAATAAATTTGGAGAAAATATATTTTAAATGATACTGTATGAGTCCTGCTCTGTCAACAAGCTTACATATGCTAAGCTGGTTCCCTTGCCTAAGAACAAGTGTGCATACAAAGGATCAGTTTTTCATCTCTGATCTACCCTCAGACTTTCTCATGCTAACCCTGTACCCTGTTTGTGTTAATCTTCTCTTCTACCTCCTTTCTTGATCAGGCATTGACATCTTATTTTGTAAAACCTCCTTTTCCATTTTTCCAATCTTTTCTAGTTGAATTACATCCCTGATTAACATAGCTCTTCGGCACCAAGGGCATGCAGCTATAGAATAGAGATATTTTCTCTGCCCACCAAGGATCTGAATCATTGAACTAGCTGCCCCCCCCCACTCTGCAAGTGGAGCATCCTTCACACAGAATATTACTGACCCACATACATCTAATCCAAAACACCAGCTTAAGAAAACTAGCCTGCATAGAATAAATGCATAGAATAAATGATTTATACTTCCTCACTTGACCTGGTCTCTTGAATCTCTTTGCTAAAAAGCTAAAGGCAAGAGCTTGCCCTGGATACAACTGCTTAATTTTCTATTTTATTTGATTTTTGCTTTATTTTTTAATTTGGAAGAAAAGAGAAAAGACGGCTTTATATTGGGGTTTCCAATAAGAAAAATATTATTTAAGCATTTTGTAATGTACAGCAAAACTCTCAAGCATAAACATTCAAGATTGCTTCACCTAAAGGCGTGTGACACACATCTCACCTTTAATTCCAATACTTGGAGGCCTCAGCAACTTAGTGAGACCCTGTTTCAAAATAAAAAATATCAATAAAGGTCTAGGGATGTAGCTCAGAGGTAGAATAACCCTGGGTCCAACCTCCAGTACCAATATATCTATATGTATATTGATTTAAGTTTGTTCTAGAAAATATTTGCACATTCTCACATTTGTGCAATGGAACTGAAACTATTGCCCTTTTGTACAGTACCACGGGTATCTTTAGCTTCTGAACCCCATAAGAAGCCTTGGAGAAGAACTACTCTGATAATTGCTGCAGAATAAAGAGATTTGAAGTGAGACAAACTATTTAGCACCTCTTTGGCAGAGAGTTTCTCTTTGATTGTTATCTACATTGTTGTCACTTCCTTCATTTTCCATCTGAGGAAGGGGAGAGAGCATTATAAAGGAACAATTAGGGAGCATATGGAAGCTTTTTGTACTTATTCTCTCATTTAAAGCTCAGTGTTAGGAGTCAAAGTGAACCACTATCCTATTCTCTGTTTACATCTGTGACACTCCATTCTTGCATGTGCATTACACACACACACACACACACACACACACACACACACACACACACACACAAGCAAATTCCTTTTCCCCCACTTTTCTAATATTCATGTGGCATAACCTCCATGAAATTGACTATGATTATGCTTCCCCCTTTCACAGAAAACCCTAACTTTCTGCGCCGCTTCTAGAGATAGATCATAGTTCATCTGGTGGAACTGTACTATTATTTAGATTTTATTATATTTTGGAGTTTTGTTCTAAAAACAGTACATAAGGTAAAAATAATACTTTGTAATAAATTCTTGAAAATCTCAAAAATCATGTCTGAAGTTGATCATTGTACCATATTTCAATAAATACAAAATAACAAAATTTTTCAAAAGTTAAAATGCATTATTCATTCTCATTTGAATAGTTAATACAGTGGGAGTCGATGTTGGGGAAGAATAAGTCCTCTATCTAAACATTTGAAGTATTGGTATCATGAAAGATGTTCACCCTAGGAAAAGTAGAGGGATTGAAATAGATTGAGTAGACTGCCGACTCAAGCCCCCTTCCTGCACACTGGAAAAAGTCTCTTGAGCTTCATGTCAGGCAAAATTATCACCATTATTTAAATTTTTCCCTCTCTCTCCTTTTGCCCAATTCTCCCCCCTCCCCACCCCATCCTTCTCTCATTCTGAGCCTCAGACTCCCTCTGCTAAAGTTTCTTATGTGCAACTCAATTCTTCTACTGAACTTCAGTCCTCTCAAGGTCAAGCCCTGCTTCAGAGCTATCTTTTTGTTCTCCCAAATGCTTAGTAAAGTGCTTAGCAAAGAATAGGTACTCCAGAGATAGCTGTAGGAGAAATATTCACTCTTTCAAGATGATAATACAATAGTTTGGAATTATCTGTGTTAAAATTTTACTGGGAAATGATTTTAGGATCAGAATCTTTGTTAAAATTAAATCTTATGAGGAATGTATAAAATGTAAGTGAAAGTGGAAAGAGAGAGGGCTAGAGATCAGTGTGATTATTTCTACTCTTACATAAAGGGGCTCTTCAGAAATCTAAAATGGCAAGGAGTACAGTTGGAGACTCACTCTCTTAAAGTAATTATACTTATCTGTAGAGTGAATGTTAATACCTTGTAAGCACATAGAGAAAAGTAATGTTTCACATGCCATAGGGTGAACCAATATGGAAGGAAAAAATCTTAAATGATGAGAATTGTAAATGAAAACATCTTAAATAGAGTATAAGCAATTTTTTGCCTAAATTCTTAAGTATTTAAGCTATATCCTCTCTATATAATACATGTAGAAAAAGCATGTGATTTAAGACATTCAAGTCATTTGGAAATGAATCACAAATATGAAAAAAATCTTATTTTAGGAACAGCAGAATAGAAGAAGCTTTTCTATTACATTGCATGTTATCTTGTTATATATTAAATTAGAACAAATAACATATGATTATGGGACAAGTTATACCATCCTGTCTCCTATAGAAAATATTATTTAACATCCCTAAGTGTATTGGCCAGGGTTTACTAGACTAACAGAATTCACAGAATGAGTATATGGATAAAGGGATTTATCAGATCAGCTTACAGTTGAAGCAGTGTAGTCCCAAGTTCCGACTCCACGTGGAGAGTCAGAGGAACTAGTAGCTGGTTGAGCAGTCGAGCTGGAGTCTTAGGATTGGAGCAACCACTAATTCAGTCCCAGTCCAAGATGTGAAGATCCAGAAGCTCTTCGGAGAAATGATGGTAAAGTTTCAGTTTAAAGGGCTGGAGGCCCACAATCTCAGACAAGAGCAGATGCGTTTTCTTCGGAAAGAGTCGCGCATCCCTCTTATGCGGCTTTCTCCTTCTTTTATCTAAGTCCTGCACCTATCAGAACCCTGCTGCCTACATTTAGGGCAGAACTTTCTGTTTAATCTGCTGTTACATAAAACAATTGTCACATGATCTTGGGTGTGTCATGATCCGGTCAAGTTGACAAATTAGATTAACTATCACACTAAGTCATATATTTTCTTAGATTATATAGAGAAAATGGTATCTATTCTGTAGCATATCTGAGCATAATCAATACAATGCAAAGTAGCTGATCAATCATATGGTAGGTCCTTTGCAGAATTGGATTGTTTTACTTTTAGAACATGAAGAGGCTTTAAATTACATATTATTATCAATACTACTAACATTAGTAGCCATAACTTCAAATATCGATCAACAGATTTATTTAAAACCAAATCTCATTTTAATATGTGATTTTTTTTATTCTTAGGGAATACATGCATAAATGTATTGAGTTTAAAAATTGAGTTTAAAAAATGTTTGCCATATCCCATAATCCTTTATATGTGAAAGCATGTGTGTAGATATGTATTGACATATATGTCATTATATAATAACATCCAATGATAACATAAGTGTACTTGTGATTCATTAATAGTCATTTAGAAAACATGGAAAAATACTGTTCATTGTAAAGCATGTCCAAAAATAATACCAGGACTAATACAGGCATTAAAATACTGCTGTCCATAATTGTTTTCACATGTTTATGTGCTCTGCCCTCTTGAAGATGGGTAGGAACTGTGTATTGGAACCATATGGTCCGTTCTCTGTTTCCCAAGGTAGCCAGTCTCTGATCAGTGACCTGTTTTCTCCTCCCTCCTTGGTTTTCTTCTTGGAATAATCTTTCTTTAACATGTTTCCAATTCACTTCTTATGGCTAGAGGAAATGAAAGTGCTTTTCCATGGGCTTGTTTGTATTTCCAAAAGAGAAGCATATTCTGCTAATGTGTGCTCTCCATTGTTTCCAATTAGTCGCCCATTCCCAACTGTGGCCTGAAAAGATGGAAAGTGACTCAGCAACACCACTGTTGTGCATATCTGAGCACTTTCACTCTATTATGGAAGTGTTCAAATATTAAAAAGTAAAATGAGAGTACAAAGAAATAGTCACATAATGAACACATAGTTTCAATATATGTCAATATTTGCTAATCTTTCATCTATTTCCCATATTTTCTGTTTCAGTAATTTAAAGCAAAACTTTCATATACTTATCTTTGAGGTACAATGTAGTACCTCAAAGAAACAAGAATTTTTAACTAACCCTAATGTCACCATCACTTTTAACCAAATTGATAGTAGTTATTTAATTTTCTTTGCTACCTACTCAATGATCAAATATTCCTGACTGTCTCAAAAGATATTTTTAAGATTGATTTGATCAAATCATGATCAACATCAGATCCATATATTGCATTTGGTTAATATCCCCTAAAGTGTTTCTTTTAATCTATAGTGTTCCCACCCCTGTTACTTTTACAGTATCTATTTGTTAATGACCATCTCCTTTGCCCTGTAGAATTTCCACATTCTAGATTTTGCCTATTTCTTCATCATTCAATGTGTTACTTTAGCTCCTAAATTGCCTATAAATAGTACATAGATTTAGTGACATGACAAAATTCATGTTGATTTTTTAGCAATATTAAATAACATAGGTATATTTAATTTTTATTGTATCACAACAGGAGGAAACTTTGTCCCAGATTTAGGGATGTTAAAATAAGTTTGTTCAGATGTTATCAATCTAATCTAGCACTGTAATTCTCAGTGCATTGTGTACATTTTCCCCTATTTTAGCATTTATTAACTAAAAGCTGTTTTTACAGAACCAACTTTTCATACCAACTTTGTCATACCAACTACTTTTGGTAGCTCTGAAATATAATTCCCACACACAAAAAAAAGCAAAATAAATGCTTGGTTCTTTCTTTTTGTATGTGAATTTTGACACCATTCATTTAATTACCTAATTACATGTTTTACAAAGTATTTAAAAAGCTTTACATTAAAAATATAAATAATCCAATCAAAAATGATCAATTGAACTGAATAGACATTTCTCAAAAGAAGAAATATGGACAGCCAATAAATATGTGAAAAATGTTCAACACCATTAGCAATCAGGGAAATGCAAATCAGAAATACAGTAAGACTCCATCTGACTCCATTTAGAATGACAATCATTAAGAATACAAACAATAATAAATGCTGGCAAAGAAGTAGGTTAATAGTAACTCATACACTATTGGTAGGATTGCAAATTAGTAAAACCACTATAGAGATCAGTATAGTTACTCAAAAGACTAGTAGGAATGTAACCACCATATGATCCATTTATATCACTCCTTGGTATCTTTCCAAAAGAATTAAGATCAGAATAATATAGTGATGCATGCATATCCATAGTCATAGCAGCACAATTTACAATAGCCAAATTATGGAACCATCCCAGGTATCTACCAACAGATGAATGGATAAAAAAATGTGGTATATGCACATAATTAAATTATACTCAGCTATAAAGAAAAGCAAAAGCAAAAGTATGTAGTTTGCAGAAAAATGGATGAAGCTAGAGAATATTAGGCTGAGATCAGCCAGTCTCAGAAAGCCAAGGGTCATATATTTTCTCTCATATGTGGAAGCTAAAGAGAAAACAGGAAACAGAAGAGACTTCCAATAAATGAGGAGAGAGACCAGTAGAATAGTGGATGGGATGGAGGGAGGGATGTGGAGTTAGTTAAAAGGAGAATTGATGAAAGAAATAGTTCAAATAATGTTCATATATGAAGGTATCACTACGAATATCACTAACATATATGGGGAGAGGGAGTGAGGTGGGATCTGGAGGGAAACATGCCAAGTGCTGTGTGCATTTATATTTGTATTACTTTGAACTTCATTATGATGTATAATTGCAATGCACCAAGTATAAAAATAATGCTTGAAAAAATGAATGGCCACATGCATAAGACACTTCATATTTTTTCACTTTTATGCTTGAGTAGATTCCAAGAAGTTAAGATTCCCATACAGTTTATCTAGGAATTACAATTTCAGTGATGATTATACCATTGTATGTATTTCCATAAGCAATATTGAGAGTTTCTCTTTCTCTATGAGGCAGCCTTATAAGCATTGTATATTAATCAAAATTTGAATGTTCTGAATTTGGTAGATGAGGTATGAAATAGCAATGCAGTTTTAATTTGTATTTGTATTATCATAAGCTTGATTAACCATCTTCTTATACTCATGGATGTATTTTGTGAATTGTGTTTTTTTACATTATGTCCACTTTCATTTTGCTGTTGGTCTCCTCAATATTTATGTTTTTTATTAGAAATGTTAAAACTTTGTCCTTTAAATTGCAAGTATGGCTTTTTCTTTTCATTGTTTCACTTTTTAAAAATACATTTAGGTTTTTATGTTTATATAGATAAATCTCTTTTTATGGATTCTAGCTTTTAAATTATAGAAAGGGTTTCTACATTCCTTGATTTGAAAGAAATATATGGTGCTTATGTAGTTCTATTATATTTTAATATTGATTTCAAATATCCTATTGGATAATTGGGGGAATTTTTTATTTTTCTATTGTGATAGCCAGTTGTTCTATCACTATTTATTAAAATGAACTTCTTTTCTCCACTTTTATTATAATTAAATTTCTATATCAATTTTAATCTTTTTTGAATTTTTTATGTACAATTTACTTGTCCTATAATGTAGGACAAGTAAAGTGTACTAATAGCACACTTTTTAGCTTATGGAGCTTGATTGAATTTTAGAGTGCTTTATCTTTTTTCTTGAAGATCTTTAATATTATTTTACCTTAAGATATGTAATTGACAAATAAGAATCATAAATGTGAAAGGTTTACAACATTATTTTATATCTGTATGCATCATTTAAAGATTGCCACAATAAAACTAATACAATAATAATATATAAGAATAAAAACTAGTACACCCATACTGCATATTAATTATATCCACAGATTTATAATTTATTGAAAGGAGAAAAACTTCTCCCTTTGACAAAGAATACACAATGGGGAAAGTAAAGTATCTTTACTGGACATTGGAAAATAAAATATTCATTTTCAAAAGGATACAATTATATTTTTGTCTTACACCACATACAAAAACAAACTCAAAGTGAATTGCAGACTTAAATGCAAGATCTGAAATCATAAAACTCCTAGAAGAAAATAGAGGGGGAAATCTCCAAGGCACTGGTCCTGGCAATGGCTTCTTTCAGATATGGTGCCAGAAGTGTAGTCAACAAAAACAAAAATAAACACGTGGGACTATAGCAAAATAAAAAACTCATGCATAGCAAAGGAAAAGATCAACAAATGAAAAACTAACCTACACGATGGGAGAAAATATTTGATAACCATACATTTAGTAAGGAGTTAATATCCAAAATATAAGACACTCAAACAACTCAATACCAAAAATAACTAAAATAGTTAATTAAATAACCTATTTAAAATGCTCAGAGCATCTGAATATACATGTTTTCCAAAGACATAAAATACGATGGTCAATATTACTAACTATAATGTAAATGCAAATGAACTCAACATATCACTTCACATCTGTTAGAGTGGCTATTATCAAAAGTCAAGAGACAACAAGTGTTGTTAAGAATTTGGGAAAAAAAAGAAACTACTGAACACTTGGTGAGAATGTAAATTGGTACAACCATTATGGAAAACAGTATGGAAGTTCCTCAAAAAATTAAAAAACTACCATATGATCCAGAAATCCTTCCACTGGGTATATACTGGACAGAAATAAATAAGCACCTCATAGCAACATCTGCACTCTCATGTTTATAACAATATCATTCACAGCAGATGAGATACAGTAACAACCAAGTGTCTATTGATAGATGAATAGAAAAGATTGTACATAAAGAGTATTTATCAATTAAATATTTTAGAAAGAGAAAATTACTCATCCATAAAAAAGCATTAGTTTATTTTGGGGTTCTCTATTCTCTTCCATTGATCTAAATATTTATTTTTATACCAGTACTATACTGTTTTAACTACTATAGCTTTGTAATATAAATTTAAACCAGAGCACAGTGTCTCCAGCTTTGGTTTTATTTCTCAAGATTATATTGGCTATTAGGGGTCTTTTGTAGATCCATGAAAATTTTATGGTTTCTTTTGATTTTATGAAAAATTACATTGGAATTTTTGTAGGGAATGAATTTAGTTTGTAGATTAACACTGTGTCAAATTTACATTTTAATTAACATTATTAATTCTTCCAACCCAGATTATGTAACATCTTTCCACCTATATGTGTCTTCTAAAATGTCTTCCAATGTTGTATAATTTCCAATGTAGACATCTTTTTGTTGTGGTGGTGGTGGTACTGCAGATGGAACCCAGAGGCAATCTACCTCCAAGCTATACCCACAGCCCTATTTTATTCTTTTTTTATTTTGAAACAGGGCCTCACTAAGTTGCTGAGCTGGCTGCAAACCTGCAATCCTTCTATCTCAGCCTCCCAAGTACTGGGATTACAAGCATGTTCCACCACACTCGGGTTCAGTGTACACATCTTACACTGTTTTGTTGAAATTCTTATTCCTAATATTTTGTTCTTTTTGATGCTATTGTAAATGGCATTGTTTCTTAATTTCTTCATTGCTATTTGATAGTATATAGAAATACAATTACTTTTTGTATATTGAATTTTGTGTCCATAACTTTACTGAATTCATTTATTCTCTCTTTCCTTTTCTCCCATTTGGTCCTGGTTAAACAAAACTACTCTCAGACTGCCATTGAGTGAGGAGGTAACTGTGTTTTGTAGCCATTTCAGGATTCAGGATCTGTTGTGGGATTTAAGATCTGTTGTAGCATTGAGCCATGCCCTGGTGACTTAAGTGGGTGTGACTCACTCTGGATTTCTGTGCAGGCAAGACTGGTCTCAGAATGTAGCTGAGAGGAGGTAGAGCTCAATTTCAGAGATCACATCTAGGACAGAGGTCAGTGCCTGTCATCCAATACACAGATGGAGTGACTCCTTCCAAGCCCTTTGGCAGATGGTTCTTGGGATAGGACCAAGGCTAAATGGGTGATAGCTAAATAACATGGTGGCAAAACAGTTTTCAGATCTGGAGCTGAGAACACAGTGGGTTAGTCTGCCACCTGTGCATGTACCTGCCCTCTCAAAATAGCCTTCCTAGGTTTTGGGCTCCACTGGAGTGTGACTACAAGAATCCCAAAGCTCCCACAAGGCATTTTTTGCTCATGAATGACTATAAAGTTATGAGAAGAGTATCTTCTATCCTACCATCTTGCTGAAGTCACTCTGCTTTAATGTATTACATTCTGGACACCTCTTCTGCTGCTCTTCTTCGATGACTCCCAGGTTTTCCTGCATAATTATTCCCTGAATGAATTTTAAAATCAATTTATTTCATGTCCAGAAATAAATGCAGCTTTTATTGTGACTATATCACATTTATAATTAATATAACATTGGAGTCATTTGAAATTCTATAAAGTTTAAATTAGTCTATCAAAGAATTTATTTTTTTGAATGTTTCCTTTTTGTTCAACTATGTGGTTGTTTCTTTCCGAAGTGTTGTACTGAATTTATTTGCTGTTTATCTCTCATCTTCATTTTCTGTTATCTTTATACATAGTTGGTTATTTTTTTCCTGTATGAAAAAAATCACCACTAAAAAAACAAATAACCCAATCAAAAAATGGGCAAGTGAACTAAATAGACACTTCACAGAACAAGAAATACAAATGGCTCATAAATGTATGAAAAAAATGTTCAACATCATTAGCAATCAGAGAGATGAAAATCAAAACTACCCTGAGATTTCACCTAACCCCAATTAGAATGGCAATTATTAAAAACACAAACAACAACAAATGCTGGCGAGGATGTGGAGAAGTAGGAACTCTACTACACTGTTGGTGGGATTGCAAATTAGTGCAACCACTTTGGAAAACAGTGTGGAGGATCCTCAGAAGAATAGGAATAAACCTACCATATGACCCAGCAATACCACTTCTAGGCATCTACCCCAAAGAACTAAAACCCAACTACCAGACTAATGCATGTGTATCTATGTTTATAGCTGCACAATTCACAATTGCCAAACTTTGGAATCAGTCAAGGTGCCCATCAACAGATGAATGGCTCATGAAACTATGGGATATGTACACAATGAAATTTTACACAGCCACAAAGAAGAACAAAATCACATCATTTGCAGGGAAATGGAGAGAACTAGAGAACATCATGCTAAGTGATATTAGTAAGTCACTAAGAGTAAAAAATCGGACGTCCCACCTAATCTGTGGGAGCTAGACAGAATGGGACTTAGAAGGGAAGAAGAAGAAATCTTTAGATGGACAAAGAAGGTGACCTAATTGAGGGAGTTGGGAGGGGGGTGGAGGGAAACACACTATAGCACATGATGTACATACACAAACCTATAAGACTCAATCACTATCCGGAGCATGAAAGAGGGAAGGGGGAGGGAATAGGGTGGGATTGGAGGGAGGGCTAAATGTGCAATGTGTGCATGTATGATGTTGATACCCTGACATATATCCAAATGTATAATTACAATGCACCAATAAATGAACATAAAAAAATAACCAAAAAATATAAAGAAACCACAGGAAATTATCTTAATAAAATGCAAAACATTTGCTCTCAAAAAAAAGAATCCATCATTAAAACCTGGTTTACATCTGTTAAAAAATCTCTTCCATTATATAATCAATTAGATATTGTCAGTGTATATAAATATTCTGCATTTTAATGAAACTAGATTTTCTAATCTAATCCTATCTAATCTAATACCTATCTTTTTTTGAGAGAGAAAATAGGAAAGGGACTTTATGAAAATGAGAAGAGATACCACTGGAATAGGGGAAGGGGTTTGAAGGAGGGAAGAGGGGAAAGGGAAAACGAGGGTTGAGGGAGGAAATAGAACAAATAATGCCACAGTTATGTGGGAGTATACCACTACCAAGTACACTAGCATATATGGGGAATGCAGAGGCATGGGGATGCAGAGGGAAATGCACCGAGATGCTGTGTGCATATATGAACATGTCACTTTGAATCTCACTATCATGTATAACTACAATTAGCAATAAAATTTAAAACTTAAAATAAATTATCCAAAGTTACAGATTATAGTGGCCATTATATATGAATAAATTGATTTTTCTTCACCATGCATAATTTTTTAAGAATTCAAATAAGGTTGGTTACTTTCTGTTATTGTTAGATATAGAATGCCCCCTAAAGATCTCATGTATCAATACTCAGGGTTGATATAGTTAAGTCATGAGGATTGTAATCTCATCAGTGGATAAGTCCGTTGTAATAGATTTATATGGGTGGAAACTTAGGTCAGTGGGGTGTGGCTGGAGAAGGTGGGCCCCTGAGGGTGTGGCCTTAGGGATCATGCTTTGCTCTTTGCTTTCTCTTGCTTCCAGCCTCCATGATATGAGAGCAAAGCCTTTTGCTCTTCCTCTCTCTGCTTCCTGCCACCATCATGTCTTGAGATCTGCAGTCGTCAGCCTCATGGACTGATCCCCAAAGCTCCAAAGAAACTGAAAGCAAATAAATCTTTCTTCCTCTAAGTTACATGGTCTGGCCTTTGGATTATAGCAGTGAGAATGCTGACTAATATGCACTCCTATATTAATATAGAGGTATGTATGCATATTATACAAGACAGTTTTGTGCACACAGTCTTTCAACCCCTTCTCGGCCACAAACAAATATAAATCAGGCTTGAAAAACACTACCTAACCAAGAAAAAAGTCCTTTCAGCCTGAGCTGTACTTATCTCCTTGTTCACACATTTCTTTCCCTGTTTCAGATTCAATGCGTATTACTTTGCTCTGGTTAAGTATTTGCTTCATATGGCACCTGAGCAACTCCACTACCATATTTGTTCCCTATGAGGAGTGGACAGGGTCCTTTTGCTGAAGCGTAGGAGAGGCATGTGCAGGGCAATTGCTCTGCATCAGCTGCCAGGTGGACCTGGTGACATGGGGACCAATGCCCACTACAGAAGCTGATCTTGCTCTGTCTCTTCTCTATATTCAGCAAAGTGTTTCCATCCAGTGCTTGACAGCATTGTGCTCTCCTCAGCAACTCTGGTACCCCGAGGCAGTGGGCAGAAGTGCTCAGATTTCTGGTCCTGGAGCTAGGCAAAACACATCACTTACTCGACAATAGACAATATGCTGTTGGGTATGTTGAGAGTAGAAGATGTCAAAATCTATGAAGAAGCTGAAAAACTTCTTAATGACATCACTACTGACCAGAACCTGCAACAGCGACTGAGCCCACCACCCCCAGAGATTAAGAGGAGTGCTCAATGAGACCATAAGTCAATGAGCTGCCCCAATGGGAGGCCACCCAGCATGGCCACAGGAACTTGCAGGGTCTTATACCATGCAGATTGCCCCGGCCAAGGTGGGAGTGGGGTCTGCTGTAGGACATGGTAGATGCATGGATAAGCAGACAGTCCCTGGTGACATTTGGGTGGGACAGACTTGCAGCACACTGGTCACAGCACCCTTATAGAGTCCACAGAGATAGCCACAGGACATACAGCTGTGGTACCTGGGGAAAATTGGACCAAACCAGCCCTCTCTGTGGAAAATGTGGAGATCCATGTTTGCACAGAATCGGAGCAAAGCGACATCTGCCACTTTTGTAGGCAAAGAGAGACACAAGCCTGGGGCCCCCTGTTGGTAACACCTGCCATAGGTGTAGACAGAGAGTTATATAGGGACAGCCCAAGTAGAGAACATGGAGACCCATGCTTGCAGTGAGAGGGGCAATAGTGGCACTGGTCACTTGCACAGATAGTGAGAGACACCAGGCAAGGGTCCCAATCACTGAAGGAGACCAAGAATTGGGCCTACAAATGGACATTATACTGAGAAAGTGAGAATAACCATTCAGTAAAGGCTATTCACCTTTAAGACCCACCTAGTAGCAACTATCTACCTCCAGGATAAGAAACTATAAAGGGAGAGGGATTAGACATAGGATACCTACAGCATGAAAGAGAGAGAGAGAGAGAGAGAGAGAGAGATACCAAAAGCAACAAAGGTATAAACATAATAAACCTGAAATCATGAAAAGGAAGAATAGCAAAGAAATAAAATACCCCAGAATCACACAACAACAGAACCTGCCAACTCAGAAGTGCAAAGATTGCCAGAAGGACAATTCAGAACTTCAATAGAGGAAATGATACAGGATTTCTGAAAAGAATTCAGAGAGAGCCTGAAAGAATGAAGGATCAAATAAGCAAACAATCCAACACCCTAAACAGGAATCAAAAAGAAGCTCTGAAGGAAGTGAAGGATGCAATAATTGAAATGAAGGTGTTAATACAAACCATAAACAATAGACTAGACCACATGGAAAACAAAATCTCACTGTTAGAATATAACCTCTCCAAAAATGAACACACAGTATATAAACTAGAAAAAACAATTCGACAGCATGAATTAGACATTAAAGAGATCTCAACCAGTCTTAAAAGAGCAAACATAAGAATAATAGGCATAGAAGAGGGATTAGAAGCTGAAACTAAAGGAATCAGTAATCTATTCAGAGAAGTAATATTAGAAAAATTTCCAAACATAGAAAGAGATGTCGACACAGAGGTACAGGAAACATGTAGACCCCCAATAGACATGATCAGAGAAGAGGTTCATCATGTCACATAATAATCAAACTGACTAATGTAGAGGCCAAGGAGAGAATCTTACAGGCAGCAAGAGTAAAAGAGCAAGTAACATTCAGAGGCAAACCAATAAGAATCACTCCCGCCCTTCCAAACCAAGTCATGAAAGCCAGGAGGGCCTGGAGCGACATATTCCAAACTCTGAAAGAAAACAACTTCCAGCCAATATTTATCTACTCAGCAAAGGTATCTATCAAATTTGATGGAGAAATAAAAATCTTCCATGACAACCAAAAGAAGAAAGACTTTATGTCTTCCGAACAAGCACTAGAGAAAATGCTCAGATTAATTATAAAGAAGAATTAATAAGGAAACACCAGAACCAGAGAAACAGTGATTTCCATCAAACAACAGCCAAAAACAAACACTACTCAAACAGATATTAAATCTCAAAATGATAGGAATGAAAACCCATCTCTCAATAATCACGCTGATTATAATTGGCCTCAACTCCCCAATCAAAAGATATATGGTGGCAAAATGGATTAAAAATCACAATCAATCTATAAGCTGTGTGCAAGAAACACACCTTACAAATAAAGATACACACAAACTAAAGGTGAAGGAATGGGGCAAGGTAATCCATGCTAACGGAACTTGAAAACAAGCACGAGTAGCAATTATGATATCAGACAAATTAGATTTCAAACCTAAACTTATCAGAAGAGACAAAGAAGGTCATTTCTTACTGGTAAAAGGAACAATCCAGCAAGAGGATATAACAATAGCCAACATTTATGCCCCACACATAGGTGCAGCCATTTTCATAAGAGAAACCCTTTGTGACATTAAATCACACAAAGATCCCAATACAATATTGGGAGATTTCAACATTCCTCTCAAACCACTAGATCGATCTTTGAGACAAAAGGTTAGTAAAGATGGCTCAGACCTAAGGAACACCATAAACCGAATGGACCTAGTAGACACATACAGAATATACTACCCAACTACAGCTGAATTCACATTTTTTCAGCTGCTCATAAAACCTTCTCTAGAATAGACCATATCCTAGGCCACAAAGTGAGTACTAGCAAGTTCAAAAAATGTGACATAATCCCCTGTGTCTTTTCAGATCATAATGGAATGAAATTAGAAATCAACTATAAGAAGACCAAGAGAAACCTCATAAACATGTGGAGATGGAATACCACACTGCTGAATGAGGAATGGGTAAAAGAAGAAATAAGGGGAGAAATTAAGAAATTCCTAGAAACAAATGAAAACAGTGAAACAGCATATCAAAATTTCTGGGATACCCTGAAGTCATTTATTAAGAGGAAAATTTGTAGCACTGAGTGCCCACATAAAAAGAACAGAAAATCACCAAATAAATAACCTAATTACCCACCTCAAAGCCCTTGAAAAATAGGAACAGTCTAGCACCAAAGCTAGTAGAAGACAGGAAATTATTAAAATTGGAGCAGAAATCAATGAAGTAGAGAATAAAAAAACAATACAAAAAATCAACAAAACCCAAAGCTGCTTCCTTGAAAAAAATAAACAAGATAGATAAACTACTTGGCAACCTAACCAAAAGAAAGAGAGTAATAAAATTACTATAATAAGAGATAAAAAGGAGATATTACCACTGAGAGCACAGAAATCCAGTGGATTATCAGAAACTACTTTGAAAAACTATACTCCAACAAATTGGAAAACCTAGAAGAAATTGACAAATTTCTAGACACGTACAACCTTCCTAAGTTAAATCAAGAAGATATAGACAATTTAAATCAACCAATAGCAATTAAAGAGATTGAAGAAGGAATAAGGAACCTATCATCAAAGAAAAGGCCAGTCCAGATGGTTTCCCAAGTGAATTTTATAAAACCTTTACAGAAGAACTAATCAAAGTACTCCTCAATCTATTCCATGAAATAGAAAGAAATGGGACTCTCCCAAACACATTCTATGAATAAAACATCACACTAACACCAAAACCAAATAAAGACAGCTCAAGAAAAGAAAACTACAGACCTGTATCATTGATGAACTTAGATGCAAAACTTCTAAACAAAATACTAGCAATGCCCATTCAAAACCACATCACGAAAATCATACATCATGACCAAGTCGGGTTCATCCCAGGGATGCAAGGATGGTTCAACATACAAAAAACAGTCCATGTAATCCATCACATAAACAGAACTAAAGACAAAAATCACATGATCATTTCAATAGATGCGGAAAAAGCATTTGACAAAATCCAACACCCATTCACGATAAGAACACCGCAGAGAATTGGAATAGAAGCAACATACCTAAACATCATAAAAGCAATATACAATAGGCCCACAGCAAACATCATACTGAATGGGGAAAAACTTCGAGAGTTCCCTTTAAAAACAGGAACAAAACAAGGATGTCCGTTGTCACTACTCCTTTTCAATATAGTACTTGAGACTCTAGCCAGAGCAATAAGGCAAGAGAAGGAAATAAAAGGAGAACAAATAGGAAAAGAGGAACTTAAACTATCTCTATTTGCAGATGACATGATATTATACTTAGAACATCCAACAAACTCAACTGAAAGGCTCATAGAACTGATCAACATATTCAGCAAAGTGTCGGGATACAAAATAAATCTTAAAAAATCAGAAGCTTTTCTGTATGCCAACTATAAATCCACTGAAAAAGAAATCCAGAAGACATTTCCACTCACATTATCCCCCAAAACATTAAAATACTTGGGAATAAACCTAACCAAGGAGGTAAAAGACCTCTACAAAGAAAACTATAAAAAATTGAAAAAAGAAATTGAAGAAGATCTTGGAAGATGGAAAGATCTCCCATGCTTTAGGGTAGGCAGAATAAACATCATCAAAATGGCCATTCTTCCAAGAGTGCTCTACAGATTCAATGCAATACCCATTAAATTACCAAAGTCATTCTTCATGGACATAGAAAAATCTGTCCTTAAATTCATTTGGAACAACAAAAACCCAGAATAGCCAAATTAGTTCTCAGCAACAAGAACCATACAGGAGGCATCACCATACCTGACTTCAAACTATACTACAAAGCCATAGTAATAAAAACAGCATGGTATTGGCACAAAAGCAGACACATAGACCAATGGAGCAGAAAAGGAGACTCCAAAACAAACCCACACACCTACAGCCAATTGATTTTTGACAAAGGGGCTAAAAACATCCACTGGAAAAAAGATAGCCTCTTCAACAAATGGTGCTGGCAAAACTGGCTAACCATATGTAGAAAAATAGAAATAAACCCCACTTTCTCACCTTATACAAGAGTCAGTTCAAGATGGATCAAAGACCTAGAAATCAGACCAGAGACATTGCAGCTACTTGAAGAGGGCATAGGTCACACACATAGGCACAGGTAAAGACTTCCTCAACCAGACCCAAGGGCACAGGAAACTAAAAAGGGGATCAATACATGGGATTGCATTAAACTGAAGAGCTTTTTGTGCAGCAATGGAAACAAAGAACCTCAACATGAGCTGAGAGAATGGTAGAAGATTTTTGCCAGCTATTCATCTGATAGAGCACTCATATCTAGAATATACAGAGAACTTTTAAAAAATCACCACTAAAAAATCAAATAATCCAATCAAAAATGGGCAAGTGAACTAAATAGACACTTCACAGAACAAGAAATAAAAATGGCCCATAAATGTATGAAAAAATGTTCAACATCATTAGCAATCAGAGAGATGCAAATCAAAATTACCCTGAGATTTCACCTAACCCCAATTAGAATGGCAATCATTAAAAACACAAACAATAACAAATGCTGGTGAGGATGTGGAGAAGTAAGAGCTCTGATACACTCTTGGTGGGACTGCAAAGTAGTGCAACCACTTTGGAAAACAGTGTGGAGGATCCTCAGAAGAACGGGAATGAACCTACCATATGACCCAGCAATAC
>PVJS01038557.1:0-19344 GCA_004027185.1 Glis glis
AGAGAGAGAGAGAGAGAGAGAGAGAGAGAGAGGAGAGAGGAGAGAGAAAGAGAGCTGAGGCTGGCCGTGAACCTGGATCCTCTGGTCTCCGCCTCCCAAAGTACTGGGATTACAAGCGTGCACCACCACGCCCGGCTGGCATTAGTTTTATCCCACAGTTTCCAAATATTTTTAACAGCAGAACTCGGGTTTTTTTTTTTCAAAGGTGGCTGCAGAATTACAATGTGTAACACAGGCAAATGCAAGTGGCGATTTCCTGCACGCCTCCACAGACCCTAGTCCAGCCAGCACTAGTGGCATTGACCTGAGTGTGTGTGTGAGCGAGGTGTATGGAAGTATAATTTGTGCACAGTAAAATTCACTCCTTCTAGGTGTGCAATTTCGTGAGTTTTAACAGTCTTGCAATAACACCACAATTAAGACACAGAACAGCTCTGCCACCCCCCAAAATCCCTGATGTCCTCTTCATAGTCAATCCTTGCCCCGAGCCCCTGAGCCCTGCAACCATGGATCTGATTTCTGTCCTCATAGCTTTGCCTTTTCTGGGAACGACATATGAACGGAGTCATGCGTTATGTAACCGTATGAGGGTGTGTGTGTGTGAGTGTGTGTGTGTGTGTGTGTGTGTGTGTGTGTGTGACTTCTTTCACATAGCCTGATACTTACACATTCACCCATGCTTTCGCCTGTATCAGCAATTTGTTCCCATTTGCTGCTGAGTAGAAGTCTGTTGTTTTTGGGTGTTTTTCAAAGTCATCCTTCAGTTTCCAATTTCTTTTCTGCCTAGACTGTAAATCCCTCCATTCAAATAATTTCTTTTCTTCCTTAAAATACTGAGATTGAAGCCCTGGTGACAACATTGCAGACAAATGCATAGAGACTTTTTTTTTTTTTTTGGTACTGGGGAATTGAACCCAGGGGCTTTCTGCCTTCGAGAGATAGCCCCAGCCCTATTCTATTTTTTATTTTGAAACAGGGTCTCACTAAGTTGCTGAGGCTGGTCTTGAACCTGCAATCCTCCTGTCTTAGACTCCAAGTACTGGGATTACAGGCATGTGCTACCAGCCAATATAAAGTGACATTTGACTGAGAAGCCTCATCACATGCTGGTAGAAGGACCCACAGCCTCCAAGGGCCGCCCTCTCACCCTAGGGCTAAGATTCCTTGGCATTTTCTAATCAAAGGAAGGAAATCTCGCTTGCCTTTCTTTGTTTTAGTTTTAATTATAAAGAAGAAATCAATTGTTAAACAGGGGAAAGAATACAGATTCTCTTCCACTTAGGAGGGGCTGATAAACCTGTCAGAAACTGAAAATACTATAAGTGGAAGATGCATTCCTATTGAACATCATAGCTTAGCAACACATACACTGTAGAGTATATTGTTTACCTTGTGATTGTGTGGCTGCCTGGGAACTGTGGCTCGCTACTGCTGCCCAGTATTGGACCATGGAGAGCTAGCCTGGAAAAGATAAAAATTCAAAGTACTTTGAAATATGGTTTCCATTAAATGCCTATGACTTTTGCATCGCCTTAAAGTATAAACCAAAACCAAAACCATAGGTAGAATCATCACAAGCCACAAACCATCTGTGCAAAGGGATGCATGTGTTCAGAAATAAGATACATGCCCCAAACACAAATTCCACGTGAGAACTTCAACCAAAAATTTTGGTTTTGGCCACTGCTCATTTGAACACCCAGTTGCAAGAATCTTTTGGATTCTCAATTCTGCCACCTGATAATAGCTTTTGCTCTCTTCCTTCTCAAAGACAGTGCCACTTGCCAACGCTCTCACTTCTGAAAGCACATGCCAGAACATTCACGATTTTTCTTCCTGTCCTCATGGGCCTCACTCTTACAGCCCAGTCCATATTCCAAGAGACAGAGGCATTTATTTTTCTTCTGTCTTTAAAATATGTTTGTTCTGGATTTAATTATAAATATTTGTCAGCTGGGCGTGGTGGCACACGCTTGTAATCGCAGTACTTGGGAGGCTGAGACCAGAGGATCCGGGTTCGCAGCCAGCCTCAGCTACTTAGTGAGGCTCTCCACAACCTAGTGAGACCCTGTTTCAAAATAAAAAATAAAAAATAGGGTTGGGGGTATAGCTCGGAGGTAGAATGCCCCTGGATTCAATACCCAGTACTGCAAATATATATATATATATAATAATAATAATAAAGAATAAAAAATAGGGCTGGGGGTGTAGCTCGGAGGTAGAATGCCCCTGGGTTCAATCCCCAGTACCGAAAAAAAATTTGTCCTATTTTCAAGATGCTTTTAATACTTAACAACGGCTCCAGATACTTTTGTGAAATAGATGGAGCATAATCGCTGATAAAATTAATATTATTACAAGTAAGTCTTACTATTACTTTAGTCTCCTCATTACTGTTTGTGCCTGAAAGAGTGGCCCCTCGTTGTACTGTGTGCTTTGGGCTAAACTAGACCCACTTTGTTTGCCATCGTTCCTGAAAGTGAGTTTGAATTCTTGAGACCAGAAATTGGGCCTGAAGGAGCAAACCCGACAGCGGGCACTTTGCACTTACAGTTCATTCTGGTGAACGTGTTTTGAGTGTCTCTCCTCTGCAGAGCCACGCAATGCACTGGGGCTACCCAGGCTGCTGTTGCAGCCCACAGCGGGGCAGGCAGACCATTACAACATGAAATGCAAGGTGCTTCGTGTGGGTACCTTCTCACTCCCAGTGGGGTGAGCAGGGAGTCCACAATTTCCGGGAAATGGAGAGGGAGGAGGAGGAGCTGATTCCTACACTGAGCCTTGACGGGTGTAAGTGCATGGGAATGGTCCAGGCAGAAGAGGAAGTTGAGCTCTCTACACAGAGAAAGAGTCTGGTGGGAAAGCAGTGCTGTAGTTTGCTACGCCGAGGGAAGCTGCATGTGGACACTGAGGTAGGCTGGAAGGTGGAGCCTGGGCGGCCCACAGGGCCAGATTACAGAGCCTTGGGGCTCCGCTCCAGTTGGGACCTTGGCCTACAACCAATGGGAGTGAGCAAAGGACCTTAGGCGGAGGAGGGCCAGTGTATGGTCTGAAAGATCTCCCGGGTATCTGAGGTATGGAAACTGGTGGAGGCCCCTGCCATGGTCCACAGGAGTGATGATGTATCTTCATGAAGAGATGCAGAGGGATGGAGGAGAGATCCATCCCAGAGAAGATCCATCCCAGAGACAGGAGGAATGCTGAACTGATGGGATGTGGAAGAGGGTGAGGGAGAGGGCGGTGCAAATAGCTTCAACTAGCTACCTCAATAACACCCAACATAGGAATTGTTACGTCCATTTTACAGGTGACAAAACTGAGCCTTACAGAGGTTAAATCACTTACATGGTGATGAAAGTAGAAACCATAGCACAGTATCGAGGCTCTGTACTCAGGATTACTCTGGCATGTGAGATAATGAAAAATGCATGGAATGCATGATGGAAAACTACCTTAAAAAAAAAAAAAAGAGACAAAACACCAAACTCTGATATGGGAAGAGTTTCCCTGAATCCTCAGAGAGCAGTGTTTGGGCCATAGACTGTTAGCCGCAGAGGGAATGAGCAGATCATAAAGGGTTTGCCCTGGTCTCGTTCTCCTCACCCATCCCTTCCACTTTGTCCTTCCTCCTATGTCTGGGGAAGAGAGATTTGTATAATAATAATACGCTAGCCTTTGTGAGCATTTCAGCCAAGCCTGCTGCCAGCTGCCTTTTCTGACACACCACCTCCCCCACCATCATTTTATTGCATTTGGGTAAGTGGCCTCCTCCCTGTCCCCAACTGCTTCTGAGATAAAAAGAAAGCACTGAAGGATTTATCCTTTTACTCATAATATTGTGGCTGTAATTTAGAGCTGCCATAACTCATGTATGGAACTGTGGCCATAATCTCATGGAAAAAGCCATCATTCAGACCCCAAAGGAAGAAATGTGGAGTCCCGTTTCTTGCAGCTGTAAATTGCCTCAAAACCCACAGACAGCTGCTGGCATAACAAGACAATGGAAACTAAGCTTTGAAAATTATCCACAATGAATTTTTTTTCTTTTCTCCATTTTTACACTTCTTCACTGGTGGCAAAATAGTTTTATATACTGCAAGGTGATCAGGATTAGGTAAGTGTTCCTTATAGGCAAATCTGGGGATGCTCTGAATCTTGGAGCAGGATTAAATTGGTAGATACTAGAGTCTGGTCAAGTTGGCATGGGGTTAGACTAGTCCGGTGGTTATACCAGTCCTGAGTCTTCCAGGAGCCACCGTGTCTATTTTCCTGGTGTTCCTAGGATGAGGTGTAGCAGACCAGTGATTTTCGCACCCTGTTCTGGCCTGTGATTCCCAGCCACAGGCAGGTGTAACAGCCTATCTTATGGTTAAAACACTGCCCTAATCATTTCCCTGGGAGCTCATGAGGAGACAATGAATCCTCTGAGACCTGCGCACCTCCTCCCTGGTCATCTCTGCACCTACACACCAAGGACATTCTAGGTACTTTGTGCTCCCAGTATTGTCCTGTGAAATCCTTACCTCAGCTCTGCAAGTTGGATATTACCATTCCCATTTTATAGTTGAGAAAATTAAGTCAAATGAGTAAGGAGAAGTAAGATTCTAACCCAAGTCAAAGGAATTCATCCAGCTAGTACTCTTGCTGCTGTGATTTACACATTTCTTAGGAGGTAAGATGTATGTGATTTTTTTAAAAAAGGTGGACACAATTCTCATATTATTGTTGCATGTGTACATCCTCAAGTCAAATAGTGCCTAAATATTTCTGAGATATCATTTACTTTATTAATTATTAATTGGAAATTAATAATTTCCAATTCTTATGCCTGTGCTTTTGGACTTGTTGTTCAGGCTCTGGGATGAGATGGCTTGGATTCCATCCCCAGTCTGCTACTTCTTACCAGTGTGACTTCCAGCAAGTAACTTAAATTCTCTGTGCCTCTGCTTTTTCATTTTAGAATGAAAATTCTAAGTAGTATCTCCTTTATAGAAGAGACAAATGGCAACTCGGGAGGCCGAGCAGGAGGGTTTCAAGTTGGAGAAGGCCATCCTCAGCAAAATAGTGAGATCCTGTCTCAAAATTTTAAAAAATAAAAAGGGCAGGAGATGTAGTTCAGAAGTAGAGTGCCCCTGGATTCAATCCCCAGTACTTAAAAAAAAGTGTGTGTGTGTGTGTGTGTGTGTGTGTGTGTGTGTGTGCGTGCGCGCACATGTGTATGTGTGTATGTATGTGTGTAAAATGCCCAATACAGGGTATAGTGCATGGCTTGTATGGTTGACTGTCATACTGGTGGCCCCAAATGAGCCTTACCTTCTAGTATTTAAGCTTTGTGAAGTTCCCTTGCCCGCTGACTCTTGAACTTGGTTGGGCAACTTGCTTTGGCCATTGGAATACCAAAGAGTGGCATGGAAGCAGAGTCTCAATAAGTGTTTAAGCATAAGGGTTTGTCCTCTTGAGACAAACAGGCTGTCCTGTTGGAGAGGCCACCTGGAGAAGAGAGAATGCTCAACCAAATCAGTTCTTCCAGCCATCCAGCTGTAGCACCAGAGAGCCATTGTGGAGACCCCAGACCCAGCAGACACCATGTGGAGCAGAAGAACCATCCAGCTGAGCCCAACCAACCCATGAAGCCTCAAGAAATAATAAAATATTATCTAATGCAAGTAAATTTTGTGATGGCTTATTACCCAGAAGTAGATTACTGTGATAGAGTGCTCTCAGTAAATATTAGCTATTTTAAAGTTGTTATCATTATCCAATGACTTTCTTTCCTCTAGAATAATTAAAATTATCAACTAAAATAATAAAAATAAATAAATAAATAAATAAAAGACATGGAAAACTGTGGACCTCAACAACCCATCCACTCAAAAAAGAAAAAAAAAAGTTCTGTGTTCCTACAATGTCTCAAGCAACAAGGAATTCTCTCCTCGTTTTTATAAAGTGGCATTTTCTGCCCACGTATGTCTTTGTAGCAGTTTTGAACTCTTAGATCTGCAAAGCAGAAAATTTCCAAGTTATGATCATGTTTGGATTATTAATACTTATTGTGACCACAGTATTCATCCATTTTTCAAACCTTTTAAGAATGCATGAAGGAATTTGGGCAGAACCAGATCTTATGTTTCATATACTTATTGTTCTTAAGAGCAAGTTGAAAAATAATCAACACAACATCAAAACCACAGATTCTCCAAGATAAAAGGGCCCTTGAAAGGTCAGCCAGTCTGCTCTACCCTAGGTATGAGTTTCAGCTCAGCTTCCCGGAGAGCTGGCAGGACTCCTGTTTTTAAAATTCTGCAAGCAATGTTCCCTGGGCAGCAGCTGCCAAGCCCTTCATGCGTGGCACTGGTGTTTCCAGGGGAACCTGGGGCACTGTTCAATTTGCGTCCCTGTTCAGGCTGCTACGTTATGGGTTTCTATAATTTAGCGTCATGTTTGCAGACACGAAGTGCCATTTGGTAGGAAGTCATCCATTTCTTCTCTTACACACAGCTCTTACTGGGCATATATGAGTTAAAATGAAATCATAAGGTAGGGAGTCCACCTGTTCCCTTTCCTTTTTTTTTCCAGCACCTGCAGGCCTTGGTCTTCTCAAAGACTGGTCACCTTCAGTTGTTTACAGGACAAATGAGTTAGCTGAGGCTTGCATTATATCTCCCTCTACATTTGTATCCTAAGCTAAATCTCTCTCTTTCTCTTCACATATTTGTGTGTGTAATACATGTAAACCTATAAGTCATCCAATTATAGAAGTAAAAGCCTTATGCCTGTTTAATCTAATTTTGAAATCAGAGGAGAGGAAGTGGAGTCTACTCTAATGCCCCGCATTTATCTGCTCCAGTCATTTTAAGATATGAATGGGGGTGGGGGCAGGAGTCAGGGAGGGGACTAGGAAAAGTATTTGGCTTGGAAACAAATATTCGCAAAGGAGCTCCAATTTAGACTTTTAACATTGCTTCCAAAAAAGGATTATAAATATAGTCCTAGACACAGATGCTTCTCATTCAACTCTAAACACGTGCCTCTAGGATGCTGTGAATTAACTTTTAAAATAACTTCTGTAATTACCCATGAATATCAGTCCTATGCCACTGCTTTTGTTACATTAAAAGTATTAATTTGTTATATGTAAACATTAAAAGTATATCACAATTTTGTGATCCTGTTTTGACAATCCTTTATTTATTTATTTTTTTTGCGGTACCGGGGATTGAACCCAGGGGCGTTCTACCTCCGCACTACACCCCTGGCCCTATTTTTTATACTTTATTTTGAAACCGGGTCTCACGAAGTTGCGGAGGCCCTCACTAAGTAGAGAGAGAGAAAGACAGGGAGGGAGAGAGAGAGAGAGAGAGAGAGAGAGAGAGAGAGAGAGCTGAGGCTGGCCGCAAACCCAGATCCTCCGGTCTCTGCCTCCCAAAGTACTGGGATTACGAGCGTGCGCCACCACGCCCGGCTTGACAATCCTTTAAAATAATAATAGCTACGTGTTTATGGAGAGCTTGTGATATGCCTAGAGCTTTGCAACACAACTCGGTGAAAGCAGGAAATGTTGCCAGTCCGTTTCACAGGTGAGCAAACAGAGGCACAGACATATGGAGAAATGTGTGTGAGGCCACAGATGATTAAGCTACTGAGCTGGGATTTGAGCCCAAGGAGTCTGGCTCCAGAACTGACATGTTCGACCCCCAAATCTGCTTCTCTCTTCAAGTCTCCCTGTGTGCAGAACCCTTTGTGGTGGGTGCAGGGCCCTATTCTAAGGGGTGCTGGGTGACTAGGGGAGGAAGGTGGGAGGATAGGATGGGAACTCTCAGAAAAGAAGGCCCAGGTGGCTGATGTGTGGTTGCTGAAACACCAACTGCAGGCTGCTGGAGCAGAGGCGGTGAGGCTGCCTTTCTGGAATCTTCCCTGGTGTTTCCCCCACCTTGGTCCTTCACTCTGCTTTTGCTCCCCCTACTGTCTCCCTCTTGCTTCCAGCTCCAGCTCCACCCCTCCCCCTAAGATTCCTGCGAGTGAGGATCACTTATCCTTCCTCGGGGGGTGTTCTCTCAGGCCTGGCCTAGGCCTCCCTCCAGCTCCAGCCTCGGACTGTGGGTCTCTGAGTCTTTAATCACTTCACTGCCCTGAGTCAGGCATGGAAAACCCAGGGCCCAGAACTCCTGCTCCCTCAGGCTCTGGCTGGATCTTTCCAGGCCCCAGGCCCCAGGGAGCTGGGGAGTGTGGGAATGGAGGGAAACCTGCAAGGGAGTGGAAGGCGGGCCACACAGGAAGCCTGTCTGCTCTGTCAGGGCCTTGTAACAAGTGGAGTGTGGGAAAGAGTGTGTTCTGCAGCGCGGCGGTGTCATGGAAACCTGCTGACACTGCAGTTCATCCTCGTGTGCAGTGACGTGGAGACGATTTGATTCACCGGCGAGGCTGGGCCACACAGACAGGCCTGCTAGTGTCTGTTCAAATTGGGCTCCACTGACACAGGGCATGCGAGCTTCATGATTTCTGTGAAATGTGAGGCCCGAGAAAAACAAAATGAGATTTTAACGACAGAAAAGTAAAACACAAATTGCAAATAAATGTCTCATTCAAGACCTACAAACCGTAACAGCATATCATCTAGTCAGCCACAAGTCAATTCATGTAAATAATATTTTATGTGGCATGTGGGTGGGTTTCCATAGGATTTAAAATGCTTGTGAAGTCTTAAGCTGGCTGTAGGGATTGGACTGCATGTTTTGGAGGATTTGCATAGAGGGGAAGGTCACAGGTGGGCACCATGGACCCTTAAAAGAGACAGAATGAGACAAAGGGGGCTGTATCAGAGATACCGACATGTTCCCCAAAGTGAGCCCCACCCTATGGTCCCGCTAAACTTAAGTAAAATTCCTAAATCTGCAATCTTGGCGAATTTGAATGCCTTGCAGAAGTCAGCAGGGGGAGCAGGTGGTGAACTGAGCACCCATGTTTGTCTCCTTGGCATCTCTAAAACTGAGCCACCTCCAGCCACTTCTGGCTACACGACCAGCATCTCCTGGTGCCTGGCTCTGGGCCATTGCAAAAGCTTCCTGATGGGTCTTCTGCCTCTGTCCTGCTCCTGTGCAATCTTCTCCCCCACTAACCAGAAACAGCAGCCATTTAAAACCAAATCCCTCAGACCCCCACTTAGAATAAACCCCCACGTCCTCCTGGTTTATAACACCCTCTGTGATCTGACCTTGGCGGGCTACTCATCCCTCATGTCGGCCCTCTTCTCCTGGGTGCAGCTGACCCCACCACTCACCCTTCCTTCGTCTTCTAAAATGTGCCTAGCTCAGCCTGGCCTCAAAGCCTGGGAGCTGGCGGTTCCTTTGCCTGAACCCCCCTCCTCCATCTGTGGGCCACCAAGCTGGCCATTCAGGCCCTGGCCAGGGCCACGTTTCAGGGAGATGTCCCTGATCCCTCGGGGGAATTCTACATCTGGGACCTCACATAACCCTGTTTCATTTTCTTCATCAAATGTTTCACTCTCTGGAAATGTCTTTTCATGCGCTTAATTCTTTCCCTTTGTGGGTTGGCCCGCCTCTCACCCACTAGAATGTGAGTCTCTCCAGAGAGGGAATTTGCCTGCGGTTTCCACATTGTGTTGCTATTGCTTATAATAGCACCTGGGACTTAGTAGGTGGTCAGTAAATACTTGTGGAAAGAATAAGTAAAATAATGAACACAGGGGCTTGAACAGCATGGCCCACAGGAGTGTAGAAATCATGGGGATTCTTCTAGGTGCTGGGGTTGGATGTAAACTAATTTTTACCTAATCTACTAGGAGTTGCCAAGTAACATCTGGTTCATATGTGTATTTAATTATACCCTACCTCATTGTGAAAGAATTTGTGGTCATTTAATATATATTAAATGATATATATATTGAAATATATATATATATATAAATATATATATATATAAATATATATATTGAAATATATATATATATTTTAAAAGGAAATAGTGGGTAAGGGGATGAAATAAGCATTGATAAAATAAGATGAAATGGGAGCAAGATTACAGGATTAGTAATTAGAATAATATCACAAAGTTCTTTTTCCCTTGCCGGAAATGGATTTCAGTAGCTTATCTACACTAAAGTCCTTAAAAAAGAGAAGAGAAAACATATAAAACTTGCCCTTATTGCATTTTTACCAGTCAGCTGTCAGCCGTAACAATGATGCATACCATTAAATGTGTTCCTGATTAATATTACTAATCCTATTTATAGCACTTCGTTCAGTTTGTCCAGCAATTAATATTTATTGAACATCTGCACTCAACGAGCTTACCCATTCCAACCAACTCATGTGCCTTTCTCATGTGCCTCTCAAATAACCAGCAGGATTCTGACCACTCAACACGCTTATGAGGAGCCCAGCCTGCAGGAGTTGTAGATTCCCTGGGTGACATGCTTCTGACATAGCTCACTTCTCGTCAGTAGAAAATTCACATTTGGGTGGGTTTATTTATTTATTTATTTATTTATATCATTTATATCATGGAAGCTAAGCAGGGTTGGGCCTGGCTAGTACTGGGATGGGAGTTTGATTTTTTTTTTCCCTTGCAGTACTAGGGATTGAACCCATGGGCGCTCTACCTAAGCTACACCCCAGCCCTTTTTACTTTTTATTTTGAAACAAGGTCTAGGTAAGTTGCCCAGGCTGGCCTAGAATTTGCGATCCTCTTGCCTCAGCCTCCTGTGCACCACCACACCCGGCTTGAGTTTAATTTTTAGTCTCCTTAATAATATTGAAGTTCACTTTCCTCCTGCTGCCTCCTCAGCGCTCTTCTCTAGAATAAAGCCCCTCAATTGGTTTAATTTTTTTTCTAAAATGTACATGTTTTACAAAACTCTGTTTCTTTTCAGAGCTTTCCCATGTTCTCTCTCTCTCTCTCTCTCTCTCTCTCACACACACACACACACACACACACACACACACACACACACACTTCTGAACAGCACTATATAGCACAGGGTTGACAGTATGGGCCATGGAACGAATACTGGCTGAGTTGCTTAATATTCCCGTGCCTCGGTTCCTTGTGGCACCTGCCTCCCGGGGTGGCAGTGAGGATTTAATGTGCTTGTGTCTGTAAGGGCTTAGAACAGCGCCTAGCACAGGGCAAGATCTATACGAGCATTAGCAATCGTTATGATTACCTGCCACCCCCCTTCAAAATGGTCCCCATGGGCAGACACTCACTCCTGCTGTCTCCTATTTCCATGCCACTGAACATGCCAGGAATTTCTTCCCACTCTTCTTTGCTTGAAGAACTCCTCCTCATCCTTCACAACTAATCTTAGATGTTTCCTCCGGTAGAAAGCCTTTCTTAATCCATGCACCCTACCTCCTCTCTGTGCTCCCCAGCCCCCCCTCTGCAGACCCCATGATCTCAGCATTCAGAATGCTGGGAGGTGTTATCTAGTGATTTGTCTCTCTCCACAAAGGACTGTTAGACAATGGCCAGGACTTGAACCCGTGTCCCAGTGACTAGCACATCGTTGTACAGTGATTGGTTGGTGCAATGCTGATTGAGTGCAGCATCGATCCCTTGGAGGGAAAAAACAACCAACATATTGGCAGCATCATATTCCTTATGTATTTCATATTTAAGCAATCTGGTATTACGCTTGCTTTTCAGGCTGGGACTAAAAGGAACTACTTATTTTCATTCTTTATCGGTTAAATAGATTCAGATTTAACTCATTTATGGTAGGAGATGAGGTCCCATTTCCCTTGCAAAAAAAATCCTTTCAGGAATGTGGCATAAAGTGCTGAACAGTACCATTTGCTGGTCACCAGATGCATGTCCCATTTCTGCCCCTACTAGTGCTGAGATTTGGGGTAAATACGTACATCTTCTTGGGCTTCGGTGACCCCTCTGTGAAATGGGCATCGTGGTGCATGCCTCTGCTCCTGTCATGTGTCTTGTGACGATCACACACGATGGGATATGTGGATGTGCTTTGGGTTTAGCACGTCACCCCTCTGCAGGTGCGAGATTATTATTATTTGGGGGAGAAATCTTGGTGCCTAGTATTTGGCACCTATCTAAATAAAGGGTAGGAAGCTATTATGGCGGCAAGGTTCACTGGAGATGTTATTCCTTTTGAATCACAATTCCACTGTGAAGCAAGTTGCACATCTGCATTTCCGATCTCGCCATTTCATCAGCTGTCAAGAGCGGTGCCATTATAGTTTATATCAATGGCACAGCCTTGGGGGGCAGGGTGTTGCCTGGACTCATTGTGCTTCTGTGTGGCATGTTGAGTGTTCCTGGAGAGGAGGATGACTATGCAAACTCATCCCGGGAAGGTGGGCAGGGCTGGACGGCAGGAACCAAGGCCAGCGTGAGTACTCCAAACACAGGGCTGTGTGAATTATGGCTATTTTTACATAGTGATGAACCATGAAAACTTACACACATAACAATTTGTCGGACAGACGACATCTACATGCCGGCCCTTTAATTTTCCTTTGCTGCTTTCTAATTTTACTGCGATGATAATGAAATGGAACCACACAGCACTTCCATCTGAAATCAGAGCATGTCCGTGAATAACTAACAGACTGCATACAGTTTTCCCGGTGAATACTCCAAGCCAAACGTGGGTTGGCTTTTGTATATAAATTGCCAGTGTGCCTTTTCCATTCCAGTGGGAGCCCTCCAGAGGGAACAGCACAGCTCTGATGAATAACAGTCCCGCTGAAAAAGCTGGCACGAGGCACGCATTTCATCCCACCGCCCGGAACACCGCACTGTCGCCAAATGGCGCTGGGTCTCCCACCATTAAATAAATATATACATATGTCATTTGGCTTTGTTTCCAAGTCTTAGGTGCTATAAAAGTCAAGCACTTCATTACTGTTAATAATATGGCAGTTACAATAGATGCAAAGCCAGGAATGTCCTTAGGTAGTGCTTTTGACTAAATTTCCCATTGTTCATTCTCATGACTTACAATGATCCTTTATCTCCTTTAAATGATGATGTTCTTTCCAACATGTTAGCTCTATGTAGCCAATATTTTGGTCAGTGAGTCTATAAAAATAATGATGTCTACCTCACAGACCAGGATAGTAACAGCTGACTTTTATTATATGACAGGCATGTTTCTAATTACTATTATCCCCATTTTATAGATGAAGAAAGTGAGGTTTAGAGAAATCAACTGAACCTGAATCTACATGTTCTAGTGCATCTTCATGTAAATAGAGCAAATAAAAGCATGGTTGAATAAATCTTTTTTTCCTTTTTTCTCAAACAATGACAGTCATACTGTCCCTGTATATAGATAACCTAAATTTTTTTACTAATGCATATTAATTATGCAGAATAATCCACTCTGTTTTGGCATATTTGTCCATGCATATGGCATATTTTGACCATTTCCACCCCCATTGTCGGCTCCCCTAGATCCCTTTTCTCTTCTCTAATGTGTTCTCTGTATCCTTAGAATATTCAGCACAATGCCAAAGAAACTTCAGGAGCTCAGTGTGTATTCATTGGGTAGTGAAGATTGGAAGTGTTTTAGAGAGAATGCTTGCCACTGACTCTCAATAATTATTGTTGAGACACATTATTTTTTGAAATGCCATTAAAAACAATTCAAGATATTATTTGGAACAAAACAAGAGACTACGGAGGTGAATATTCAATTTTCTGTTTCATTTAAAAATTGTATTTGTTGCAATTATTTTAAGATAACATCATCTGGCTCTTGGTTTAATCCTATACATTTTAATCTGTCCTTCTAACTCCACTGCCTCAACCCTCACCACCAACCTGAAGGCTCTTACTGAAAGGGCGGTTGGATGGCCCGGCTCCCTACCTCCTCATCGCCAGGTACAATGAACCTGTTCCTGGTGGAATCAGCTCCAAACTCCTCACGTCACAGCCCTCACTAATATGGCTTCATCCTACTTATCCATTCGATTTCCCACAACTCATCAGCATTCATCTTTACTTTCAATCTGGAGCGACTCCTCTCTGGCCTTCAGACATACATTCTCTTCCTCCTGGTTGGAGGCCCTTGGTCCTGCAGTCCCACCCTGTGGAATGCCACACCTAACATGCGCAGCACCTTCAAGGCCTATTTCTTTCTTGAAGCCAACACGCTTATCTTACTTTTCCCTGACCTTGTTTCTATTACAAGTATAGTTTTTAACAGATAGTTGAGCTATCAGTAATTCCGAATTGCTAAACAGGTCAAGTTTGGGCCCACCAAATATAGTCTCGGTTCCTTAAGGACAAATGTCACCTTATATGTTCTCCATATCCTCCAGAATATTTGGCACAATGCTGAAGAAACTTTAGGCGCTCAATGTGTATTCACTGGGTAGTGAAAACTGGAAACAGCTGAACTTGGATTTAAAAATCTTAGGTTCCTAATCTGTAATACTGTCATTAATTTTATAATTTTATTTAAATAATGTTCTAGTAAGCCGGGCGTTGTGGCGCACGCTTGTAATCCTAGTATTTAGGAGGCTGAGACCAGAGGATCCGGGTTCGCGGCCAACCTCAGCTACTTAGTGAGGCCCTCTGCAGCTTAGTGAGACCCTGTTTCAAAATAAAGGATAAAAAATAGGGCCGGGGGTGTAGCTCAGAGGTAGAATGCCCCTGGGTTCAATTTATAAAATTTATTTATAAATAAATAAATAAATAAATAAATAGAGTTCTAAAAGAATCTGAACAGTAAATGTTGAGTTACATAAAGAAGGAAACATCCATGCAATGGAATACCATGTAGACATTTTTTTTTGTGTGTGGTACTGGGAATTGAACCCAGAGGCATTCTACCTCTGAGCTACACTCCCAGCCCTATTTTATTTTTATTTTGAAACAGGGCCTTGCTAGGTTGATGAGTCTCATTACTTGCTGAGGCTGTTCTCAAACCTGCGATCCACCTGTCTCAGCCTTCCAAGTACTGGGATTACAGGCATGAGTCACCACACCCGGCTTGCATATTTGTTTTGGGGTCACTTTTTTCGCACTGGAAAATTTTCTAATGTTGGTAACCCTTGACCTCTGTTCATACTTTAGAGAGAGGCATTTAAATGTGTAGAAGCTCTGGGCGTATATGCAGCACGTATCACCTGGTGGGCTTCCCTGTTGAATTATCAAGAAGAAAAATGGCCAGTTTTATTAAAAACAATGTCCTGAAATGATTTCCAAAAAAAAAAAGAAGTAACCTGTTCAATACCGACGATTCATGAGTAATTAAATTGTGCTCATGGAAGGAATGAGTAGGTGGATGCAAAAGGAAATTGTTAAATTCTAGAATCTGTACACTGTGGAGAAAAAGTTGAAGCAACAGATCCTCAGCACAGTAGCTTTATGGTTTATAACGAAGTGTAATAGCTCTCTTGGTTCTCAGCAGGCCAACAGAGTTCCTTTCGAAGCAATTGTTAAGAAAATGAACCTGACAGAATATTTAACACGGGTGGACTCGCTCATGGACCACTTTGAAAAACATAACTCAGAGATAATTTTGTTACTATAGTGCACACTTCCTTGTGGTTTCCTTTCCTTCTGTGTTCGAACCACCTTACAAAAAATTTGCATTCAAAAGCACCTTGGCTGTTGGAGAGTCTGTGGGTTGTTGGGTCTTTTTCGTTGACTAGTAATTAAGACTGTAATACACCCCAAAGATGCAGATGAGAATAATATTCCTCAAGGTGGCTTTTCCTGTCTCATTAGCAGAAAGTCCTCAAAACATAATATTATTTGAAAGTTTTACAGGTGATTTTGAATGCATTGAGATACTCAAGGGAAATAAACTTAGAAATGTCATGGGAGCCTCATTAATTCACTTTCATGTACAGTATTTGCCATTAAGTCATTTTGTCATCATAGCCTCATTAAATCATCAGCTTTGTTTTTGCTCCTTTTCCTCTTCTCTCATCATTATTTATTAGTGACCCCAATACCTAAAAGCACCTTTGGTCTCTACAGTTTGCTAGCTCTCCCATCTGGTTTCTTGGGGGCAGGGAGGCGGGATGTCACCATGACTACCTGCCCTCACACAGGAGCCTGGAGAACGGATCATTGATTAACAAGCATCTCTTTTTAAAGGGAATGACTTTGCTGGTTTTTTACAGCTTGACTCTCTGCCCAATGAGGTAAGGGCGGAAAGTTTTCACTTGCCCGAAAATGAGTCCTTGTATATTTTATCAGAAAGGAGCTGAGAGTTGCAGTTTGACTCATAAGATAAACATTAAAATTGTGAAAGTACAGCCAGAAGACAAACTGAAATGGCGTGGGGAATGAAGTACAGCCGAGGACACAGTCATCCTGGTTACTACAGTGCAATGGTTCTCGCTCTTAGCTGCGTATTGCGCTCTTTGGGGAGAACTCCCAAAGAGGTTGGTCTGGAATGGTTGGCTCCAGACCAACTGAAATGGGAACTGTGGGAGCAGGGTTAGAGAATTGGCAATTTTAAAGTTCCCAGGTGGTTCTGATGCACTGGGAGGATGAAGAACCACAGGTATAGAACAAGAAGTGTTCCATGGAATAGGAATTATTCCATAGGAATAATTGGGCTCCCTGTCTTCCCAACTCTGGTTGAAACACATTGTGGGAGAAGATACAAAGACATAGGGCGCCTAGCTCTTGGAGGAGTTTATTTGATAGGCAAGGTAAGCACAACGCAACATAAAGCAGTGTATAAGCTGGTGGATGCTGTACCTACAAGGATTCTGGGAAGGAAAGGTCATGGCGGACGGGATAAAAAAGCTTTACAGAGAAAGTGCTGCCTCAGGGCTTAGTGCGAGGAGGGCATTGCTCAGGTGAGATAGAAAGCAAGGGGAGGGGTGTGCTTGGGAGTCAAGAAGACTGTAATCAGCGTGTCCTTGACTGTGGTTTGGGGTTGGCCTATCTACTCCCATTTCCAGCTCCCCCAAGCATGTCCCACCCATCTTAGCTGTAGCTCTTCTGCATAGTATCATTACAAATGAAGAAACTGGGCCTCAGAGATTTAGGGAACCTGCTCCATGTCTAGGCCTCTCTTCTGTCAGAGAATCCAGGCTGGGTTATTCAGGCGACTTGGTCCTGGGTGACCAAAGAGAAAGGTGGGGAGACTTGTTATCTGCAGCTATGTCCTTAGTGGGAAGGGGAAGTTTGCAGGATCAAGGGGTAGAAGCATCAATAAACTGGCCTCTAATGTTAGAGAATCTGAAGCCTTGTCTGGTACCCAAACGAGGATTGAGAAGCTCTGGAGCCTTCAGATCTGGGGCAGGAGGTCTAGAGTGGTCCCCACCCACCACTGGAGGCAGAGATCCCGCCCACTGTTAGACTGTTTCATGAGCCTAGAGACAGGCTTGTGTGCAGAGCAGGAAGTTCTGACACAGCCCTTTGGATGCCATCAATGTATTATAACCTTAAGAAAATAGCATTCATGGGTTTTTTCTGCTGTTATGCAAAAATATTATATAGTATTAAGCAATATGCACCTCAGACTGCCTCACCCCATACCTAACCCCAAGGCTATAAGGAGACATTTCGGCACCTGGGGCAGACAGCAGGAGATGTTCTCCTCTAAATCAATTTTATAATTCATGATATGGTTCACAGATGGGCATTATTAACAGCACACACCATCTGGCGCCTTCCCACTTTAAATCATTACTCTTGCTAAATAGACGTTAAGCTTCCAAAAATCATTACTTAGACATTTTGCGTCCTCTAAATCTCAGTGCCTTAGGTCTAAACCCTTTCATGCGCTTGACCCAGTCCCACCTGCTCCAGCCAGGAACAGGGTGCAGCTCAGGCAGGGGGATGGGGTCTATGTTGTGCACATGTATTAGAATGGGAACAACTAAGAGTTTAATGGTTTCCTTTTTAGGGTTGTGAAATAATGTAAAAGCATGAATATCCACAGCACCCAAGAGACCATGTCCAAATAATACCAACCCTTTCTGTGAAAAGTCCACTTGAGGGACCCAGGAGGGACAGCAAACAGGTGGCATGAATATGATTTGAACTCATTCTGGGTGACTCTGAAGCTGAGAATTCCTCTCCACCATAATAATATGGCACCTTGGCTACCCAGACGCCATGTGCACTGCAGAGAGGCATCGGCCATGTTCTTAGTCTTCCGGGAACTTTCAGTTTAGCTGACAGGGCTGGAATCTGAGAAAATAAACAACAATTCGCTATTGTCATCAGATTGAAGCCAAAGAAGATGGAGGGACCTCAGGTGCTGAAGGAGATCCATTCTCCAGGGATTCTCTTTGGAACTTACTGTTCCAGATTATTCAAGATCGAATTTTCATTCCTATGGCTTATTTTTGTAATATCTACATTTTGGGGGCAGATTTTAAAAGCACATGGGAAAATAGTTAAATGATAGGAAAGGGTAGACATTGAATAGTAAGTTTCCCATCTCTCTCAGTTAGGATTCTGATAGGGAACAAAATTTGCCTCCAAAGGGTTAGAGTTAAGAGCCTTTAATGAAAGAACTGCTTACAGAGGTGTGGGCAGGGCTGTGAGGCACAGAGGAGGCAGGAAAATGACCTGGGGTGGTGTTGGGGCTGAGGCAGGACCCACAGAACAACCAACATAGCACCCGTGACTCTCAGCCCCTGAGCAGCAATTATTAGCATTTTCTTTAGAACCAACTAAAAGTAGTATATGCATGTACACACTGCAGATATGCATGCTGACCTATTTCTACACAGACAGTGATGAACCCTTCCCCTGCCTTTCATTCCTCCCACACCTTGCTTTTTGTCACTTAGCAGGGTATCTTGGATTTGGTCCCTTTCTAGCATCCATGGAGCTCCTTGTGGATGGAAACCAGGGGTTCCAAAAGCATGGTCCTCAGATGCACAGCATCCACATCAGCCCGGAACATGCTAGACACGCAAAGCAATTAGAGACTCTGTGGGTGAGACCCAGGACTTTGTTTAAACAAGCTCTCTAGGTCGTTCTAATGCACATTCAAGTTGGGGAACCAGAGTCCCTAACTTTGTGAATGAGGCTGGGGTCCCACCTGGTCAAGGCTGCTGGCAGCTCACAGATCAGTGTACCCAAGGGATCCATGGCCAGAGACCCGTGATATCAGGCTGTGTGGCCATGTCTTTCCACTCTTTCTGATATCAGCTGTGGGTACAAATCAGAACCTGGAAACAGCATGGAGAGGAGAGGCTCCCTGTCTTCCTCCAGACACATCCCCCCTCTGTCTTTTTGCATATTTAGTTCTTTAGACGTGGACACTGTGGTTTTTTTTTTTGTGTGTGTGTGTGGTACTGGGGATTGATCCCAGGGGTGTTCTACCTCTGCACTACACCCCTGGCCATATTTTTTATACTTTATTTTGAA
>PVJS01038558.1:7307-19444 GCA_004027185.1 Glis glis
CTCCTCCCCTCTTTCCCCTCCCCTCCCCTCCTCTCTTCCTCTCCCCCCTCTTCCCCCCTCCCCTTCTCCTCCTGCTCCTCCTCTCCTCCCCTTCCCTCCTCTCCTCTCCTCTCATCTCCTCTCTCCTCCTCCCTTCTTTTCTACACCCCAAGCCTTTTTTAGTTTTTACTTTGAAACAGGGCCTCACTAGGTTGCTGAGAGTCTCCCTAAGTTGCAGAGGCTGGCCTTGAACCTGAGATCCTCCTGTCTCAGCCTCCCAAGTACTGGGATTATAGGCGTGTGCCGCCACACCCAGAGGCTGATTTTCTGTTGTAACAAGATAGAACAAGAAAATAATACTGAAAAATAAGAGCAATGAAAACAATTACTGTTACCACTTCTCCCCAGGAACTGTGTGCCCTTTGCAGAAATGATCTCTAGTCTCTAGGAAAACCCTGTGAGGTAAATAGTATCTCCCATTCTTCAGGTAAGGAAACTGAAATTCAGAGAGAATGAGTAATTTGCCCAAAGTCATGCAGCCAAAAACCCCATTTCCTTCCAAAACATTTATCATCATCTGACATAAAATATTTTGATTTTTATCTCCCCCACTACAAAATAAATTTTATGCCCCAAGCAACCTTCTGATACCCTGGTCTCTCTGACTTTAAGATCAAAGTTTCAGCCAGTTGTGGTGGTGCATACCTGTAATCCCAGCATTTAGGAGGCTGAGACAGGAGGATCACAGGTTCAAGACCAGCCTCAGCAACTTAGCAACACCCTCAGCAACCTAGCGAGATCCTGGGTCAAAACAAAAAATAAAAAGGGCTGGGGATTGTAGCTCGGAGGTAGAATACCTCTGGATTCAATCCCAAGTCTCACATACACACACACACACACACACACACACACACACACATCAAAGTTCCCCATGATCTCACTCAGTCTTGGAGGTGTTAAGTTAGAGCCAATTCACAAACAGAAAAAGCTATTCCTAGTTGAACCCCAAAGGAGCTACCAGGGATCTGAAGGCCGACTCAGCCTTCCTGGACCTCACATTCCAAGCACCTTTTGGCTGAGTTTGGTGAGTCCCTGTGGGCTTTTGTATTATTACTGTTTTTTCTGTTTTGTTCACTTGAAAATAAGAATAAACAGAAAATAGCAACTGCTTGTGCAATTTCAGTTCCAGAGTCCCATGCATTTTATTCTAAATGACAATATTTAACAACAAAATTGCTTCATTTCAACCTCATTGCATTTCTTCAAGTGGGAGTACTATAATTTAAAAATAATAAATGCAACAGAGTGAATATATTGCTTTCATTAATCCCCAATACTGCTTATTTTCAGCACTTTTAAATTATTTGGGTGTGCTCAATAGATTTAGTTGAAGTGGAAAAAGAATCATTCAAATTTCAGACCATTTGCAATTATCAATTTGTCTGCTGTTTTCCAGCCAAGTAAGTGAACTTCAAAGTAGCATTTAGTTTGAATGATTTCTTCTCCACCCCCTGCTTGGTATAAAACAGTGAATTAGTCAAGTAAAAATGTCCATGGAACTGAAGGTGCTATAAACAAGGGCATCACATCCTCTGAATTATCAGCTAGAACAGGTGATGTTGATTGTGTGTCATGGCATCCCAAGGACACCCTGTGTGACGGTAGAAACTCTGTCTCTATGCCCGAAGTGAAGGGAAGAATTAAGGCAGTCATTGCAACAGTCACTCTCAACCTTCCCTTTGCTCGATTTTCCAAAGGAATTCAAAGAAGGCAGGAAATTTTCACATCCATAAGTACTAAAACTTAAGCACAAAGTCGCCCGATAATAATATAGGATTCCCTGTTATGTTTGAATTTCAGATAAACATGGAATAGTTTTTTAGTACAAGTATGTCCCAGATATTGGATCCTGTATTTTTGTGTGCTAAATCCAGTGACCCTATTGAGGACCAAGATCTTGCGTCTTCCTAACTTGGCGGGTGCTGTTCTATACACATGCATGGTAGTGCCTGATTAGAAGGTCTAGAATTTATTGAGTGATTACTATATCCTGAGCACTTTTCTGCATACTTTAGATTTATGGTCACTCAGTCAGTTAGGTGTGTGGTCTCATTATACAAATATAGGACAATGAGACTTAGACAGGGTCTGCCTACAGTCCGTACGTATGTGGTGGTAGGTGATGAGTGGTAGTGTGGACAGGACCTTTCTGACTCCAGACACTATTGTGCTTTATCATCCGTGGGAACATCTGATGTTCATCTGCCTCTTGCTTGTCTTTAAGGTTACAAAGACAGTCTTAAAATCATATGGACATATTTGAGGTTCACTTTTGCAAAGTATGTCTTAAAGCATACATTCAGAAGTCATCTTATTGGCAAACAGACTAGAGCAGCCCCTTCTTAAAAGGAACCTCCCAACTCGGAGAAAAAGAAAAACTCAACGCGTGAAATACGACGGCGATAACTGGACAGAACTTCAAATGAGTGAAAGCAGTTCCTAAAACGGCTGTTTTGAATTCAGTAAAATTGCTATTTCATTTAATTTTAAATTCACGATGGGTTGCCCTGAGGTTTTTAAGTTGTAATTTGGGTCTTTTTGAATTGTGGATTTGCTTAAACTTAGGCTCTAGTTCCTAATTGGATAACGAGCAAGTTTGCTTGCTAATAGCTCAGGTTCCACACTGAAGATCTCGTGGTAAACATTTCTTTTTAAAAATCTATTGCATCTGATTCTTGAAAAGATGACGAAGCAACATTTTGAGGAAATTCAAGAGAAGAAAACAGCGCCCACGACGTGGCACAACTGTTTTCATTTTTGCACATTCCTTTCCTGTTACTGATTTCTGAAGTGGTCAGAGCTGACGGCGATTCCACAGTGCTTGTTAGAAATGAATTCATGGTCTCTGTCAAGAAGAAACTGCCGACATAGAAGAAAATCCAGAGGAAGAGAGAAAACCCATCTTTGCGGTTTGAGGTAATTCTACTTTAGAAAAATCCAATAAACAGGACATTCAATGAAGTGTTAAGTAGCTTTTTTTGTCTTTCACCACAATTGTTCTCTTTCATGTCAAAGGCACGGGTGACCTGAAAACTGATTTGGGGGTTTTGAAAGCAGGAGATCCAAGTACCTGCCATAGAATTAACTGAAAGAGACTAATCTCCAGGTGCAACTCCTCCATCCACCTAGAACTCATTTACTAAGCACCCTCCAGGCACCTGGCTTCCATTAAATACTAGGAAGAAGCACCCGTTTACTGAGGTTGAACTTCCTATTCTGTGACCAGGGTCTGAATTATTGTGGACAGATATCATTGTACCAATGGTCACCCACGCGACAAGAAGCAAAAGAGACTCTTCCAATAGAGACTGCCTGGACACAGGGCAGTTTCACGGGTGCAGGGAAGGACCGTGGATATTTGTCTCAACCTTTGCTTTCAATCAGTTAACTGCACTCCTGGAAATGAGAAAACTGGTCAAATACTTAAAACAATGATTTCTCAGAAAATTAAGTAAATTCATCTGTAGCCCCAGTGGAGCTGACTTGTTATGTAATACTGCGAACTGTTCAACCCCAGGATCAGTGCTGGGGCTGAGGGGGAGCTGGCTGTCCTAGCAAAAAGTGAAACAATTTGCATTTGAAAGCCACAGCTGGTATGAAAATAAACATTGAATCAGTCCCTTCCTCTAAGTCCATGTTCCATTAGAATAACTACAGTAGGTGACATTTTTCACATTTTAATTGGTGTTTTGCTGATTTTATCAGAATTTCTGCTGATCAAAGCAAATTGGCTATTTATTTATTTTGCAATGAAGCTAACTGTTCACTGCAAGTTTAATGTACTGTAATGAATTTTAAATATCCTCCCAGTCAGATTACAAAGCGTTTGGATCAAGACACCCTTGTTACACTTAAATTATTAATTACTCCAATGGACAAAAGGTAACGTTCAGATAAAATGTCACATTTTAAATGGATTGGAATTAGATGGAAACATTGGGCCAGCATTAGAAGGTACCAGAAAAATAACTGTTTCTGCTGGGCTATCTGCTTAACCCACTCGTACCTGCTTGGTTTTTAGACATATGATAAATACTTTCATTATTAGTTTATTTTCAGTAGCTTACAGAACAATAAGTTTTTATGTTATTTACACTCCAGTGACTTTGGTTTAATTGGCTTCTTTTATGTTATTTATATAAATATAAATCATACTGGGTTTTAAAGTATTAATGATGCATTTTATGTTGCAATGCTGTTTTTGCCCAGACTAGCACTATGTATTTCACGCCATCTGTGGGTAACAGCTAAGGAGTTTTACAAAGTCTGCTTCTGAAGTTGAAGCAAATGCACTAGCAGAACTCCTTGCATGGGGTGAGAAGATCCTCTTTCCACCTGCAATTGAGTTAGCAAATTAACGCACTCAGATATTTCTAGAGGGCAGTTCTCAGGTCTGTATGCTTGGGAGACAACATAGATTTTTTTTTCAAGGGACTATAACACAACAAAGTAAAAAAACTGAAACTGGGCATGATGTCCAACACTTGTAATCCCAGTACTTGGGAGGCTGAGACAGGAGGATCACAGGTTTGTGGCTAGCCTCAGGAACTTAGTGTGGCCCTCGGCAACTTAGTGAGACCCTATTTCAAAATAAAAAATAGGTATGGAGGTGTAGCTCAGAGATAGAATGCCCCTGGGTTCAATTGCAGAACCCCCAGCAAAAAACAAACAAACAAACAAACAAACAAACAAACAAAAGCCCTGAGTTTTGAGTATTGCTCCTACCAGCGATACCCAGGAGTGTGCGTGAGTCTGCGCCCCCAGCCCCCAGTGATTGCACCTGTCAAGTCAGAGGTGGATTGAAAGGTCTTCCGGCTCCATGTAAATTACTGCAGCTCTAGGTTTTATATACTCTCATTTGATGATCTTTGGACATTTTTCTCTCACCTTGTAAGATGATGTTATGAGTAATTAGACTTATGTAGCTCATATTTTTTTAAATAAGTTTTTTGTGTATGTGTCTGGTACTGGGAATTGAACCCAGGGGCATTCTACCTCTGAGCTATACTCCTAGCCCTATTTTTTATTTTTATTTTTGAAACAGGGTCTCCCTAGGTTGATGAGAGTCTCACTACTTGCTGAGGCTGTCCTCAAACCTGCGATCCTCCTATCTCAGCCTCCCAAGCACTGGGATCACAGGCGTGTGCCACCATGCCCAGCTTAAAATAAGTTTTAAGGTTAGATATAGATAGGCATTTCCAAGTGATCCTCTGCATACTGGCTTTTTTCAGTGATGAAGGACATATAAAAAAGGGATGGGGATATAGCTCAGTGGTAGGGCACTTGCCTAGCATGCAAGAGGCCCTGGGTTCGATCCCCAGTACTGCAATAATAATAATAATAATAATAATAATAATGCATATATGTAAATAAAGCCAAAGATGTTTCTGAATGAATAACTGATGTCATTTTAATTGCTGGTTAAAAATCAATGTGCCCTAGAGCTGGGTACAGTGGTGCATGCTTGTAATCCTAGTACTTGGGAGGCTGAGACAGGAGGATCACAGGCTCAAGGCCAGCCTCAGCAACTTAGCAAGACCCTCAGCAACTTAGCAGGACCTTGAGGTAGCACATGGAGGAGGATGAAGTGCTTTGTGAGCCTTAATTTCCAAAATGCCCGTGGCACCCTACCCAGCCTCAGATCTTCCTGTTGAGAGGCAGGTGATATGAGGGGTTCATCAGTCCGTGTCCCAGTTAGTGTGTTCAGTTTTCAAAGGACCAAAGAGTGCCACAACAACATGACTTTATTCCATTGTATATCCATTGAATGAACCCTTGGGATCAAAAGGATCTTCCTTGATGGAAAACTTAGAGTTCTTTAGCTTGTCAGCCCTGATTTCTTTATTTACAATATAGAGGTAGAGTTCTGGTTTTATGGGGTTGCTCTGAGAAATCAGTGAAATGAGATATGGGGAGCCTTAGCACAGTGCCGTGTTCCTAATAGTTGCTAAACAAGTGGCTGTTATTGTCATGTGTCCTCAGTGTAGCCACTCGAAAGCCCGGCAGGGTATCAACAAGGCCACCATGCTGCTAAATGTGGCATAGTCTCGACTCAGATGGAAACTCCTGGGGAATAACAAGTGTTTATTCAGTGAGAATGATGTCACCGAAGGGAAGAGAGCATGTCTGGTATTGAAAAAAATACTACACAGGACCCTAAAAACATCCCCAGAGACAGTGGCAGCTGCTTTCGCTATGAATGGAGTGCTCTCTGCAAAGGAGCCGGGGGATCCGCTGGTGGAAAGAAACAGAAAGCGATGGTTGTGTGGGTTCGCACTGCAGCTCACGAGGGAAGCTCTCCTAGGCGAGCTGATGAGCGTGCTGTGCGTCTCTGCCTTGCCTTGACGACTCTTCTAGTTTACAAGACACACCTTTCTCACTCTGTCTCCGCGCCAGCTCAGTGGTGCAAATCGTTTGGATGTAATTGTCCATTTTACAGATGGAGTTATTGGGGACCAGGAAGGTAAAGGGCTTTCCCCAAGACAGACCTTAAGTTAGGTCTTCTTTCCCTAAAGAGGAGCTTCCTTGCGGAGTAATTGAACCTAATAAAAATAGCTAACAACTGCCAGGTGTCGTGGTGCATGCCTGTAATCCCAGTACTTGGGAGGCTGAGACAGGAGGATTGCAGGTTGGAGGCCAATCTTGTCAACTTAGTGAGACCCTATTTCAAAATAAAAATAAGCCAGGCGTGGTGGCACACGCTTGTAATCCCATTACTTAGGAGGCTGAGACCGGAGGATCTGGGTTCGCGGCCAGCCTCAGCTACTTAGTGAGGCCTCCGCAACTTCATGAGACCCGGTTTCAAAATAAAGTATAAAAAATAGGGCCAGGGGTGTAGCTTGGAGGTAAAAAGCCCCTGGGTTCAATCCCCGGTACTGCAGAAAATAAATAAATAAATAAATAAATAATTAAAATAAAATTGAGCTGGGGGTGTATGTAACTCAGGGGTAGAATGCCCTTGGTTCAATCCCCAGTACCACACACAAAAAAAGTATGTAACAACTATTAAAAGAGTGCATTTAATCCTCATAACCATCCTCTGGGTAGGAATACTGCTATGAAGCTCATTTTACAGATAAGGGAACTGAGGCACAAAAAGGTAATTTATGGCATATCCTACAAAGTTAGTGGAAGGCATGGAGTTTGAAGCTAGAAAGTCCGGCTTGGGAACCCATGCTTGTCACGGGGTACTCTCATCTCTGGATGGACCGCATTGGCAGTAACCCACGGCTCTCAAACTTTAGCAAGCGTTGAGTCATAGGGTGGACCTGTTGCAAGCATGGCTGCTGTGACCCAGTGCCAGAGCTTCTGCCTTGGTAGGTCAGGAGCGAAGCTGACGGTTTGCATCTTTAGCAAGTTCTCAGGTCGATGCCGGTGGTCTGCAGGCCACGCTTTGAGAACCAGTCGTCTAGACCAGAGGTGCATAACCTTGATAGTTCAGACACCCCACGCCTAGGGATTCTTTGGCTCATGAAAGAGGGTGGATAAATATTTGACCTGGAAGAGGGCACCCAGGGCACCTGAGTAGGTGTCTATCTCATGACTTCTCTAAGATCCAGAAAGTGCAACGTGAAGTCACTTGCCTGGACGTTCATAGAGGACTCCTCTAGAGAAACGATGGCTCTGTATAGCTGTGGCCATTTCTGGGGACGGGGTAGGGAAAATCATACGGATTAACATGTGTAATCGGTCGGGACGATTATCCCAGGAAGTCTGGAAATGGACAGAGAAGAGCAGTAGGAAGGGAAAGTGGAGCATCATTCCTTTGCCTTCTGACAGAGCTAGGGGAGTGGTGGGAGGATGTTATGCATTTCGATCTCCAGAACTATGCCTGCTTTCCAGAAATTTTGGATAACATTATTATTTTAGCCGGGCGTGGTGGCGCACACTTGTAATCCCAGTACTTTGGGAGGCGGAGACCGGAGGATCAGGTTCGCGGCCAGCCTCAGCTCTCTCTCTCTCTCCCTGTCTCTTTCTCTCTCTCTCTACTTAGTGAGGCCCTCCGCAACTTCGTGAGACCCGGTTTCAAAATAAAGTATAAAAAATAGGGCCGGGGGTGTAGCGCGGAGGTAGAATGCCCCTGGGTTCAATCCCTGGTACCGCAAAAAAATATATATATATATATTATTTTAATGCCCAAGGTGGTGGTTTGGTTACATCTACTTTAAAATGGCCCAGACTGTACTGAACATTTCTATTCACTTGCTGATGTGTTGCAATGAAAATAACACAGCAATAAAAAAAAAATACTGTAGCTGGGCATCATGGTTACTTAGGAGGCCGAGACGTGAGGATCACAGGTTCAAAGCCAGCCTCAGAAACTTAGTGAAATCCTGTTTCCAAATAAAAAATAAAATAGGGCTAGGGGGTGTAGCTCAAAGGTAGACTGCCCATGGGTTCAATCCCCAGCACCACAAAAAAATAAAAGAATATTGTCAAGACTTAGTGCTATTCTGCTTTGCCCTTTACTATTTAATATAGTTGCCCAAACAGCTCCCTTGTTTTATGCATTTATGAAACTTCATATAGAAAGCCACTCATCTAGCAGTTCTGGTTGATAAGTTGTTCATTTGGAAGAAAAATGGAGTCTAAATGATAGCGATCTGACTGCATAGACTCTGGTCAGCAAGCTCTGCGGACAGGGACCCTCGGCACTGCTTGCCAGGGGGCCTCGGGTCCAGCTTGACGGGAGTCTGCAGTCCTCTGAGCTGGTCTTCTGTGTCAGCTCAGCTGAGTATTCAAGCCACTGAAACTAACATAAGGCATAAGAACTTGACAGAGAATAAAACTTTGAACACAGGGCTGTTGCTTATCAAAGGCTCGGTTGGGAAGAAACACATCTGTGGAAGATTTCCTGAAGGAAAGGACATTCATCCCCTCATCCAACATGGTGCGGTCCACCCCAGGAGTTGTGCAGACCGCCTGAGTCAGGTACCTGGTACCTGGTACCATCCTTTTGACGACCTTCTAGCTTTACCAAACTGCTTACGCGCGTGGCTTTCAGCCATTTGCTGTTGGCAGTGCTAAAAATAAAGATGGTTGGAAGACCTTCTGTTTACTTTAAGGATGTTTAAATAGACTGCTCACTACATTATACATGTAAATCTTTAAGTCTTTTTATTTATGAAAAATTTCAAACATACAGAAAATAGCTGACCCCGAAATAGCCATGAAAAATTTACTTCGAGCCATATCTGCCTTATTTTTTAAAAAGAAATAAAATATGTAGTTTAATGCCCCTCCTCAAAATGTTCTCACTCCAGAGAGGTAGCCACTATCCCCGAATTGGTATGTTATCTTTCCTGCCCACATTTTATATGCTTTTTGCACATGTCTAAGGGTCTACAAACAATGTAATAGTTCTTGGAAGGTTTTCAAAAGTCTACATAGGTCTCATACAAAGAAACTCCTTTTGCACACAGTGGGCCCCTTATGAAGACATGTGAGGAACTTTTTTTTTTTGTAGTACTGGGGATTGAACCCAGGGGCATTCTACCTCCGAGCTACACCCCCCAGTCCTATCTTTTATTCTTTATTTTGAAACAGGGTCTCACTAAGTTGCGGAGGGCCTCACTAAGTAGCTGAGGCTGGCCGCAAACCCGGATCCTCCAGTCTCAGCCTCCCAAGTCCTGGGATTACAAGCGTGCGCCACCGTGCCCGGCTGTGAGGACCTTTTCTTGGGTCTTATGCTGACCCTCTAATTTGTTTTTCTCATCAGTATCGGGGGACATGTGAGTGCTATTCCTCTAGGCAGTGGTGTTTGGGAATGTGGACTTCATTTTGTGGCCCTGCTTCAATTGTAGAATCCTGCAGGTACATTTGGCTTACTCATCGATGTAGTTCCTTAGTGCCAGGCACATGCCTATAATCCCAGTACTTGAGAAGCTGAGACAGGAGGATTGCAGGTTCGAAGCCAGTCTCAGCAACTTAGTGGGGCCCTGTTTCAAAATAAAAAATAAAATAGGGCTGGGGGGTGAAGCTCAGAGACAGAATGTCCCTGGGTTCAATCCCCAGTACCAAACCAAACCAAACCAAAGCATAGCTCTTAGCTTATTTCATCTGTGCATGCATTTCATCATTTAATTTCTTAAAACTCGTTGCATTTATATTCTTCTAACAAGATCTTTTTTTCTATTTTTTTCAGCTCTACTTCTTTCCCCCCTATTCAGTGCCTCCTCAAGTTACATGTTAGGTGCCACAGGCACCACCTGCCACTCCCCTCCATCCCCAGACATTGAACCCGGGACAAGTGACAGGATTTACTATATGTTAAACATGATTTGTTTATCAAAACAAATGTGATAAGTATAAAATCTGAATGCAGCCTGGTGTGGTGGCACACGCCTGAAATCCCAGTACTTGAGAGGCTGAGACAGGAGAATCGCAGGTTTGAGGACAGCCTCAGCTACTTAGCAAGACTCTCAGCAACCTAGCAAGACCCTGTTTCAAAACAAAAAAGATAAATAGGGCTGAAGGTGTAGCTCAGAAGTAAAAATGCCTCTAGGTTCAATCCCTGGTACCACACACGACAAAAATAAATCAATAAAATCTGGATGCATTATCTGTCACTATTCAAGAAAACAGATGCAAAATGTGAAATGGATTTCCAAGTTAAAGTACTTCCTGCCCTGAAGTAGACTCCTAGAGTTTAGCCCCCAGTCCAAAAGTTGATTTCAGTAGTAGAAAGAACCTTGGGGTTGCAGGCTGATGAGCACACATCACAATATTTTCATATTCCAGAGCCAAAATGATTGCATGGCAAAGGATCAGAAGCCTGGGGAAGTTATTAGCAATTTAAGAATTTGCTATTTATCATTTCCACTAGTATAAGAATGTGAATTTCATTTACAAAGAGAAGCACAGAAACAATGTTTTATGAATAAGGCCTCAAGGCTGCCAATGTGACTCATAGAGATGTATTTTGTACAGAATATAGTTATAATGTCACAGTTGGTGTTTTGCTCTTGGAATCTTGGCTCAGTTTCCCTCCAACTTATAGTTAAGTGCAACTCTGGGACTCTTGCTGAAGGCCGTCATTCCAAACACATCTGAACTAATTTTCCCGGGGTGATCTTGGCCATCTTGACTGACTGTGTTGGTCTCAGAGAGCCAAGTGATCCGTCAACTTCAGGCAGGAGACAAGAGGAATTATATAGCAACTATCGTATAAAACAGCATTTTCAGATTTTATTAGAGATCAGGGAAATATTTAATTCAATAGAAGTAAATGTTTCTATAAAATATACAGAGAAATGAGTGTTCACAATCTGTTATTTAAAAATAACAAAGATGGATCTTAATGTTTTATTGATATTCATCAATGGGTTCAATGAAGATAGTCTTTTTGCATACCATGTTATAACTCCAATATCTATACAAATTATTGTGTTAATGAATGCTACAGCTTTATTAATATAGTAGTCTTAATGTCATACATCACCTCACTCGTCCATCTAAATATATATGCTCTTAAATTAGAAAGCGTTCACTTAGCTCATGTTGTGTTATAGACATTCTTGGATCTACAAAGATGAGTAAGACCTGTTCCGTGATTTCAAGAAATTTACAACTCAGGTGGAGAAAGAAAGTTACAAACAAATAACTGTACTAAAATATGACAACCAATGTGACTGATGAATATATAAAGTGTTATGAAAACACTAGTAAAGGGGTAATTATCCTGCCTGAAGCCATCAAGGGAAATAAGAAATAGTAAGTTTCCTTTATTTTATTTTTTTTCGTATTTGGGATTGAACCCAGAGGCATTCTACCTCTGAGTACACCCCCCAGCCTTTTTTATTTTTTTATTTTGAAACAGGGTCTCGCTAAGTTGCTGAGGATATCACTAAGTTGCTGAGGCTGGCCTCGAACCTGCAATTCTCCTGTCTCAACCTCCCAAGTACTGAGATTACATATTGTTCTTGCACATTTCTTTATTCTGTGAATGAGCTTTTTAAAAATTACTTTTTCTAGGCCGGGCGTGGTGGCGCACGCTTGTAATCCCAGTACTTTGGGAGGCAGAGACCGGAGGATCCGGGTTCGTGGCCAGACTCAGCTCTCTCTCTCTCTCTCTCTCTCTCTCTCTCTCTCTGTCTCTC
>PVJS01038559.1:0-19346 GCA_004027185.1 Glis glis
GAGGGCCTCACTAGGTAGAGAGAGAGAGAGAGAGGAGAGAGGAGAGAGGAGAGAGGAGAGAGGAGAGAGAAAGAGAGAGAGAGAGAGAGAGATCGCGTGCGCACGTGCGCGCTGAGGTTGGCCACAAACCCAGATCCTCCGGTCTCCACCTCCCAAAGTACTGGGATTACAAGCGTGCGCCACCACGCCCGGCCTATTTTTTATTCTTTATTTTGAAACCGGGTCTCACGAAGTTGCGGAGGGCCTCACTAAGTAGCTGAGGCTGGCCGCGAACCCGGATCCTCCGGTCTCTGCCTCCCAAGTACTGGGATTACAAGCGCAGGCTCTTGACGAGACCTGGGTGGGCGCAGTGTGAGCACAATTGTCCCAAGGGCGAGCGAGAGGCACGTGTGGAACAGAGGCAGGGGTCAGAGTGATGTGACGCTGGCTTGAAGACAAGGAAGGGGCCGTGGGCCAAGGAACACAGGCGCCTCTAGGAGCCGGAGAAGGAAGGAAAGGGCTGTCTCTCCCTGGAGCCTCCGGAAGGGACGGGGCCCTGCTGATACCTCGATTTTACTCTCTAAAACTCATTTTGACTTTTGACCTCCGGAACTGTGAGACTCTGTCTGTACTTTTGCAGCCCCGGAGCGCATGGTAATATGTCACGGCACGGGAAGAGACCACGGCAGGGCCCTGTGGTGTTGCCGGCCCCGGAGGCCCGAGGTCAGGAGGCGGGGATGGGGGGAGAGGACAGGTTGCCTCTGGAGGATCTCAAAGCCAGGCCTTCCTCCACGGCCTCCCTGAGGCAGGCTGAGGAGCTCAGCAAAGGGGAAGCCCTGGGCCAGGCCTGGGAGGCGGCCATCGGGGAGGGGGCTTTGGGAACTAAGGGGCAGCACCTCCCAGGCCTGCGCACTCCTAAGGAGGCCACGGGTCCCCTAGTATGGCAGCTGTGAGCCTGGGCCTCTGCAGTTGAGGAAGAGTCCCGTGTGAAGGGACTCTTGATCGTAGAGAAGCCCGTCGGTTCTGCAGGTGTCAGTCATCAGTTGGGGCTCCTCGGGGGCAGCATGTGTCTGGACCATCTTTGGACCCAAGCCAGAGCCGGCTGTCCATTGAGTACGTGTGGGGGGCATCAGGGAACAGAACCCGCTTGGAACAGATCCAGAAAAGAGGGTGGTCTGGGGCCCACGCAGTGCTCAGCCATGGTCCTGGGCCTCCTGACTGGAAATTCCAGAGCATCTTCAGCCTAGTCCCTCACCCGCCTGGGCGGGAGCCTGGTGTCTGTCCTGACTTTGTGCTCATCGTGCCAGGCCAGGATTTCCCCAGATGCTGGTGGCAGCACAGCCTCCAATACAATCCCAAGAGCTGACCTTGGACAGATGTCCCGGGTTCTTTAGTCCTTGGCCTCTTTATCTGTGAAATGGGTCCTGTAATCAGATCAACTCATGGTACTATTGCAAGAAATGTGTGAAATAATGAGCATTAACTTCCTGGAATATAGTAAGTGCTCAAGAAAAGACACACACACACACACACACACACACACACACACACACACGCCAGACTTGATGGCGCATGCCTGTAATCCCAGTACTTGGGAGGATAAGCCAGGAGGATCACAGGCTCAAGACCAGCCTCAGCAACATAGTGAGACCCTGTTTCAAAATAAAAATAAAATAGGACTAGGAGTGTGTCTCAGAGGTAGAATGCCCTTGGGTTCAATCCCTAGTGCCACACATACACACAAAAATACACACACACACTCTGGGCGTGCTGGTGCACGCTTGTAATACTGATACTTGGGAGGCTGAGACAGGAGGATCTGGGCCCTCCACAACTTAGTGAGACCCTGTTTCAAAATAAAGAATAAAAAAATAGGGCTGGGGGTGGAGCTCGGAGGTATAACGCCCCTGGGTTCAATCCCCAGTACCGCAAAAATAATAAATAAATAAATAAATAAATAAATAAATAAATAAAAATACACACACACGTGTGTGTGAATATATATATTCATCTTTAAAGTCTGGAGACCCAGTTTCTGAACCACTCTGGCCGCCCTCACCTGATACATCAGGCATCGGCTCTCCTAAGGAAGCTAGTACTGGGATTGGCAAGTGATTAGAATCTTGATGCACGCTGGCCACTTCTCTGACCCCTGTATCCTGTTAATAGAGTTTCTCAGAATGAGTGAAGAATCCTAAAAATTCTGACTATAACTTTACCTGTAGATGAAGATAAGACAGTGAAAGTTTGTAGTGGTATTTATAATGTGGAAATTGAAGACAATCTACATGGTCACTAATAAAGGTATTGACAAAAAGATAAATTGGGCTTGTTAAAAAAATAAAATAGACTTGTTAAGTAAAATATTATGCATTCATACAAAGAAATCTATGCATTTTCTAAAAACAATGATGTATAAAAATAGGAAGATGTTCATGACATAGTATATAAAAAGGACCATTCTTAAAAACTAGAATAGTGTTAGCACATTTTGGTATGTATGGACGCATGTATGTGTGTCAGGTATATACAAATTTCTTAGATACATATGCACAAACTAAATACATACACACATATACATATATAACATATAAAAAGCATATCTGTAGCCGAGTGGGTTGGTGCACACCTATAATCCCAATACTTGGGAGGCTGAGACAGAATAATCACAGGTTCAAAACCAGCTTCAGCAATTTAGCAAGACTCTTAGCAACCTAGTGAGACTTTGTTTAAAAATAAAAAATAAAATAGGGTTGGGGGCATAGCACAGAGGTAGAATGCCCCTGAGTTCAATCCCCAGTACCACAATAAATAAATCAATTAAATTAAATAAAAGCATATATGTCTATGTATGTATGAATATACACAGAAAAATGGGGAAATAGAGTATGAAATTAAATAGATCAGAAAGTTAGTGGTTGAAATGGTTATCACTAGTTAGTGGAATTTCGGATGCCATTTATATTCTTCTTTATAGATTTATGCATTGTCTGAAATTTTTTCAATGTGTATATAGTAGTCTTTTTCAGTTTGTTAAAGTAAAATATTTTAGACATACAAACAGTACTGATAACTTAATGAAATATCATGAAAACATTAATCAGCTTATTGAAAGAAGAAATTACTTTAAATTATTTCAATAAATGTGTGTTCCTAGCTGGGCGTGGTGGTGCACACTTGTAATCCCAGTACTTAGGAGGCTGAGACTGGAGGATCTAGGTTCGTGGCCAGCCTCAGCTACTTAGTGAGGCCTCCGCAACTTAGTGAGACCCTGTTTCAAAATAAAGAAGAAAAAAAAATAGGGCTGGGGGTGTAGCCTGGAAGTAGAATGCCCCTGGGTTCAATCCCCGGTACCGCCAAAAACAAAAAATGTGTGTTCCTTATTATTTCAACAATACAAAAATACATAAAACAAAGTGTGGTGGAGCACTCCTGTAATCCCAGTACTTGGTAGGCTGAGACAGGAAGATCACAGGTTTGAGGCCAGCCTCAGTAACTTAGCAAGGCCCTCAGCAACTTAGTGAGACTCCATTACAAAATAAAAAATAAAGTAGGGCTGGGGCCCAGAGGAGAGTACCCCTGGGTTCAGTCCCCAGAACCACATACATAAAAAAAGTTTGTAGTCTACCTCAATTTTCATTGAATTATGAAAATTAATTGAAAATTTTAAATATAATGTGAAGATATGGAAAATATATACCATATTTTTGGATGGAAAACCTCAATATAAGAATGTCAGTTATCCTAACACTAATGTATAAATGTAATGTCATTCCCATTATAAATAGTAAATTATTTTTAACTGGATAAAATGATCATAACGTTCATGTGAAAGAATAAATATCTAAGACTAGCCAAATATATTTAAAGATCTTGCTTTGCCTTACAGATATTAAAATAAAGCCACTAGAATCCAACAATATGGTATGGGCATAGGATTACTGGATTTACAGAAAACTTTGGAACAAAATAAAGAGCCCAGAAATGCATCCTGGTATAAATGAGAATCTAATACACAATAAATATTTTACCTCTGTAATAAAAGTGTTAATTAATAAATAATACTGCCAAAAGCAGTTATCTACTTGAATGAAGATGAAATTAGATCCTCATCTCACACCATGAAAAAGTTAAATTCCAATGGATTGACAAGCCTTAAATATAAAATTAAACACAAACTCTTAGGAAAAATTTTAGGTGTATTATATACTTAATCCAGTGATTAAGGGGACATTTTTGCCCTATGGCAGGAAGTCAAGAACCTATAAAGAAATAATCATTTTTTACTTCATAAAATTTAACTTTATCTAGTTCATTTTTTATTTCAGATATTACATTTTTGGTTCTAGACTCCCCTTATGCTTACTTTTAAAGTTCATTTCTCTGTTGAGGTTTTCTTTTTTTTTAAATTTTATTTCTGTTGAGGTTTTCTATTTAATCACTCATCACTAGTATACTACGTTTCATGTCTTTGAACATAGTTACAAGAGTAGCTTTAAAATATTTGCCTCTTAATTCTAACATCTGGATCACCTTGAGGTTGGACTTTATTAATTGCCTTTTTCTATTAAATATGGGCCACATTTTCCCATTTCTTCATGTATCTAATAATTTTGGAGTGTATTCTGGACATTGTCAAGGATAAGTTGTAGAGATTCTGGATTCTATTATGTTCCTCTGAAAGAGTATTGAAATTTTATTTTCATAGGCAATTTACTTGGCTGAACTTAAACCGTGGTAGGCAAACAGCTGAACTCTCTGATCAGGCAAGATTCTAGGAGTTTAGCTGGGCATGGTGGTACATGCTTGTAATCCCAGTATTTGGGAGGCTGAGACAAGAGGATTGCAGGTTTGAGGCCAGCCTCAGCAACTTAGTGAGGCTCTCAGCAACTTGGTAAGACCCTGTTTCCAAATAAAAATAAAATAGGGCTTGGGGTGTCGCTCAGAGGTAGAACACCCCTGGGTTCAATCCCCAGGGCCACATACACACAAAAAGATTCCAGCAGTTCCCCAAGTGAATTCATAGCCCAGGAATTAGTCTAGGGTTTGGTTGGCATTTATAAGCAGGATTTGGAACACCCGCTCCATGGATTTTTCCTTCCTAGGATTCCCTCTTCGTTTCCCAACCTCTGTGGAAGTCCCAGATGCTGCCCTCTGATTTTCCAACAGATTAGGGTGCAGATTTCCACCCCAATTTTAGCTGACTCGTGTGGCACTGAACGGGGCTTTCCCCTCGGTACAAAAATGTAAAAATAGAAAACTCAATGTTGCTTACTTCACTCGCTCCAGTGTCTGCCTGATTTCGGTCAGGTTCAGTGTCTTTACATGGCCTTTTAAATATTTTGCCTGGAGTGTATAACAGTCTCTCCATGGGAGAGACTGTTTTGTACCCGGCATTATATCATTATTAGAAGTGGGACTCACTATGTGAACTTTAAACGTTTTTAGATGGTTAAAGATTCCCATAAACGAAATTAAAAGACAAACATTAAATTGAGGGAAAATATGTTTTCAATGCCTGCGACGGATAAAGAGTTAATTTTTTAGATCTTACAAATTGTTAAGAAAAAGACAAAGCATCCAATAGAAAAATGTTCCCAGGATATGAATAGGCTCAGCGAAGAGTCAACCCAAGTGGCCAATAAACATATGGCTCAATGTCCTACTCCTGGGGGAGATGCAAATTAAAGGAACAATGAGGTATCACTTCTTGCCCATCAGATTGGCAAAGATTCAAAAGAATGTTCACGGCTACTGCCATGCGAGAGGAAGGAGATGTAGCTTTTTATACATAGCTGCTGAAAAAGAGAATCAATACTGCCTTTTAGGAAAGCAGTATGGAATAAAGTCTAGTTAAAAGATGCACGTAAACATACCCTTCAACCAACAACCCTACCCAGAAGAGTTTGTCTACAGATATAAGTAAAAGCATTCTGAAGTAGGAATATATAAAGGTGTTTAGAGCAGCAGTATTTATAGCCTTTCTAACTCCAAATAGTTAGAATGGAGTTAGACTCAGTCAATAGGAGAGTGTTTAAATCATGACACATTCATGCCATGCAGCAATTAAAAAGAATAGATTTCCAGTACTTGGAAGCTGAGACAGGAGGATGGCAGGTTTGAGGCCAGCCTCAGTAATTTAGGAAACTCTCAGCAACTTAGTGAGACCCTGTTTCAAAACAAAAAATAAAAAGGGCTGGGGGGTTGTATCTCAGAGGTAGAACACCCCTGGGTTCAATCCCCAGTACCATACACACAAAAAAAGAAAGAATAGATTAAGTTGGATATGTTTCCACAATGCATTGTTAATTGAGAAAATAAAAAAATATATGTAATATGAACCATTTTGTTCATAAACAAAGATCAGCAAGCCTATATGTGTCTGATGCGTAAGCACGTGGAAGGTTTGGAAGGAGGAAAATCTCACTAAATTACTGAGGCTGGCCTCAAACCTGTAATCCTCCTGTCTCAGCCTCCAAAATCAAGGCTATTAACATTGATTTTGAGAATATTAGGGAGGGATCGGGGAGATGGAAAAGAGTCAGACAAGAGAGCCCATTTTCAGAGCATCCATGAATACACAGCAGAAATGTCTGACATGACGCATTTATGTGCAAAAGTAGAGAAACAGGTGTTTGGGGTGTGACCTTCAAAATGTGCTCCGTGAGTTTCTGGGATTAAAACTTTTTCTTTATACATTTCTATATCTTAAATATCTTGTAAGTACAGCTGGGTGCTGTGGTACATACCTGTAATCCCAGTACTTGGGAGACTGAGACGGGGGAGGCTCACAGGTTCAAGACCAGCCTCAGTAACTTAGCAGACCTTTTTTAAAAATAAAAAATAAAAAGGGCTGGGGGTGTAGCTCGGAGGTAGAATGCCTCTGGGCTCAATCCCCAGCAGGCAGGCAGGCAGGCAGGCAGGAAGGAAGGAAGGAAAGAAGGAAGGATCGGTCTTCACCTCCGCCTCTGATCACCTTCATGAGCTACAGGTTCATGGACCAATCTGCCTCTTCAACAACTCCACCTGTAGGGGCAACTCAAATTGGGCTAAGCCAGCGCAGGTGTCTTGATTCTCTCTCCTCCAAACAGGCTCTTTCCCCAATCTTTCCATCTCAGTAAATGACACCACCATTTAGCCATTGATCAAGCCCCAAATCCAAAACTTTATCCTGATTCTTCTTTTGCTCTTCCATCCCACCTTCCATCCAAGGGTGATCTTTATCGGGTCCATGCTCAAACTAGGTTCTGAAGCCCACTGTCAGTGATGCTGATAATTTGGTCCTTGGTTAAGGTGGCATCTGCCAGATTTGGTCTTTGCATGATTTGGCCTGGTGTGGTGGTGCATGCCTATAATCCTGGCGGCACTTGGGAGGCTGAGATAAGAGAATCAAAGGTTCACCTGGCGTGATGGCCTGTGCTTGTAATCCCAGTACTTGGGAGGCTGAGACTGGAGGATCCAGGTTCATGGCCAGCCTCAGCTACTTAGTGAGGCCCTCCACAACTTAGTGAGACCCTGTTTCAAAAATAAAGAATAAAAAATAGGGCTGGGGCTGTAGCCCGGAGGTAGAATGCCCCTGGGTTCAATCCCCCGTACCGCCAAAAAAGAAAGAGAATCAAAGTTTCGAGGCCAGCCTCAACAACTTAGCAAGACCCTCAGCAACTTAGTGAGATCCTGTTTCAAAATAAAAAATAAAAATAAGGCTGGGGTGTAGCGCAGAGGTAGAATGCCCCTGAGTTTGACACCCAGTACCAAAAAAGAAAGAGAGAGAGAAAGAAAGAAAGAAAGAAAACCTTCCTGTTTGAAATAAAAAATAATCTGCTGAGTGGTACTTTGGAATGGTGTGGAAATTCTGTGTCCCCAAGAGTTCATCCAAATACAAGTGTTCTACATCCTTCCATAAAGAGTGTTTCTTCCTCTTTTCTTTGAGTATTGGTATGTGTTCATGGATTGTTTTCTAGTTCCTGTGCTATTATCCATTATTGTCATTCATTTTTATGCTGAAATTGCTCAAAATTTGGCCAAATATTCCAAGCAGTCTCCTGGGTCCTTTCTACATGTCCCCAACAGTCTTGTATGACATCGTCGCATACAGCACAGCAGAATGGGGGTAAGTGGGAAAGGTAAATACAGACTTTATAGTAGGTATTACTAGGTCAGTGTTAGACTTCGTAGGTGTGGGGATGATATTGGGGTGAAACATTGTGATGTCTGCAGTTCTTAAGTGAGGGGCAAGAGGAAGAAAATCAATGTGAAATTTTAATGTTGTCGGGCATGGTGGCACACACCTGTAATCCCAGTACTTAGGAGGCTGAGATAGGAGGACCACAGGTTCGAGACCAGCCTCCACAACCTAGTTAGACTCCCCGCAACCTAGCAAGACCCTGTTTCAAAACAAAAGGTAAAAAGGGCTAGGAGGGTAGCTTGGAGATAGAGTGTCCCTGGGTTCAACCCCAAGTACCACACACACACACACACACACACACACACACACACACACACAATGAGTACATGGTGAAGCCAGTGTGTATTGGCTGCACCTTTCTTTCAGTTTTTCTGTAGGGTCAAACATTTCCAAAATTAAAGTTGTGGAAGAGCTAGGTCTCATGTCCAGGCACTGGCGGCCCCTCCACTGCTGCCACATTGACCTCGCTGTCATCATGGAGCAGCTAACTCTCCTACGGGTCTTGGCTTCTTCCCTGCCCTACGTCCATTCTCTCATGACTGCCCATGTGATGAAGACTTAGATTGGGCTGGGCGTGGTGGCGCATGCTTGTAATCCCAGTACTTTGGGAGGCGGAGACCAGAGGATCCGGGTTCGCGGCCATCCTCAGCTCTCTCTCTCTCTCTCTCTCTCCCTGTCTGTCTCTCTCTCTCTCTCTCTCTCTCTCTCCCTAGTGAGACCCTCCACAACTTTGTGAGACCCGGTTTCAAAATAAAGTATAAAAAAATAGGGCCGGGGGTATAGCGCGGAGGTGGAACGCCCCTGGGTTCAATCCCCGGTACTGCAAAAAAAAAAAAAAAAAGACTTAGATTAGGACTTGCCATCCCCTTGCTTAGAGCTCTTCACTTCTGTTATGGTTTTGATATAGAATGTCCCTCGGGAAAGCTCACGTATTGGTATATAACAATATTCAGGTGAAATCATCAAATCAGGACTCTAATCTTATCCATGGATAAATCCACGGAAGGGTTAATAATTTTTTTATTCTTTATTTTTGAAACAGGGTCTCACTAAATTGTGGAGGGCCTCACTAAGTAGCTGAGGCTAGCCGCGAACCTGTGATCCTCCTATCTCAGCCTCCCAAGTACTGGGAAAGGGTTAATAATTTGAATGGATTTACGGGGTGGTAATTTAGGGGGTGGTGTGTGGCTAGAGGAGTAGGGCACCGGGAGTGTGTGGCCTTGGGAACTATATTTGTCTCTGGTCTCTTTCTCTGCTCCGGGCTGCCACTGCGTTGAGCTCAGCTTTCCTCCACCATGCCGTGCCCCACCAGGATGTCTGTCTTGGAGTCGGCTGACTCTGGACTGTAGCTCTGAAACTGTGAGCCAAATCATCTTTTCCTCCTCTATGTTGTTCATGTCAGGTTTTTTTTTGGCCACAGTGGTGACAATGCTGACTAAAACCATCACCAAAACAAAATCTAATTCCTTATGGAGGTCCCTAAGGCCTTTCACTGTGTGGGCCTACCTGCCTCCCATCCTCTCCTCTCGCCCCTGCCCGCTCATCGTACTCCAGCTCCAGGGCTTCACACAGGCTGTTTCTTCTGCCTAAACCCTCTTGCCCCAGATTTTCACGTGCCTTTATTTTTCTCATCATTCACATTTCTGCTCAATGTCACCTCCACTGAGAAGCCCTCCCTGCACACTCTTACTTAACTAGCCTCCCCATTGCCACCCAACGTCTCTCTCTTGACCCAACTTAGTTCTGTTCTGTTCTATTCTTTGTTTTGCTGGGGATTGAACCCAGGGGTATTCTACCTCAGAGCTACAACCCCAGCCTTGTTTTTTATTCTCATTAAGTTTCAGAGGGCCTCACTAAGTAGCTGAGGCTGGCCGCGAACCTACGATCCTCCTGTCTCAGCCTCCCAAGTATTGGGATTACAAGCATGTGCTACCACGCCTAGAAACTTAGTTTTTTTCTGAGTTTGTGTTTGTCTGTTTTCCTGATGGAGTGTAACATACATTCAAAGCAAAGACTTCATCTGTGGAATCAAGAGCACAGCCCGGCGCACACAGGCACACACAGTCGGTAGTCAGTGCAAGGATGCGGGCATTCCTCGATCCACGTATGTGGAGATGCTTACACGCACACACACGCTGCCACACAGAGCAAGACGCACAGGTGTTTAGTGAGGAACACAGCAAAACAGAATCACACAGACACATCCGCAACAGACACACAAATATGTAGCTCGTATGAACATAAACACACTCATGAGGACACACACACTCACACTTACCCACATTAGTCTTTACATATACATCCATGAATCCACATACATACATTGACATGCACAGGCACACGCATGATGCACACACAAACATACTCTGATGGACACATTTGTCAAATGATACAGAGACTTGGGTGCACAGGCGTGAGTGGCCTACACACACGCACACACACACACACACACACACACACACACACACACGATGTACACGCACACCCTTGCCTTTGCTGATCTAGGCCTTCGTGCCCTTGGTAAGCCCCACTTGAGTGGAGGCTGCGAGGACCCCAAACCTCCTGGCAGAGCTCCCTCCCGGGACAGATGATCTGGGGGGAGGTAGGGGCCGCTGGGCAGGCACCCCCTGATTTATGACTGCTCTGAGGCTGCCACGGGGAGCAGCAATGTCACCGAGGCCATTAGCAGTCTGGGCAGAGCTGTAAAACGTGCTCAGCTCAGCACCCGCTGCCCTGGCCACACGTGCCGCTGCGGTCACCCAGCCTCCGGGGCAGTGCCAAGGGCAGTGGCCCCTCACAGCCAGGGACCAAGGTGACAAGGGTGGCGGGGCGAGGCCCAGGGCTCCTGAGCCGTCTATGCACCTGGCGGGAGGGCGAGCCTGGGGATGCGGGCAGGCAGAGGGGAGACGCTCTCAGAGAGGCCGGGAGAACTGGGCTACCCTCGGCCCAGAGACAGTTAGTTAGACCAGCCAGGGCTGGGGGTAAGAGCGTGTGGCTTCCAGGGAGAGGTGAGATGGCAGCTGGCACAGGCGATGCCAGGCCCTGGACAACAACCGCCCCCCAGAGCCCTGTAGCTGGCATAGCCAGGCTGCTCACAGCTCCCCGTCAGCCTACACAGGACTCCGGGCTGAGCTCGCGAAATCCGCAGAGGGCTGGGTGTCTCCATCATCCTGCACCCAGGTGGGGGACCCCGAGGAAGGCTCCAGGGCCTCCTGTCCACAGGGAGCCTTTGGGTGACATCTGGGCCAGCTCAGGGAGCGGAGGGGCAGGATGGGGAGTATGTGCAGAAGTTGGAGAGAAGACAGTTTGTTCGGGAGCTCAACGGCAGAGCTGTGAGGAGCGTCAGCATGACAGAGGGTGGGGTGGGAGGGGACATGTGTGCTGGGGGCTGGAGAGACACCCAGGCTGGCTGGAGCCCAGAGTGAGGGGGCAGGGAGCTGAAGAGAGGAGGTGCCCAAACCGAGCCGCCCCAAGACAAGGATTCAGAGCGGCAGCTAATGGCGCCAGGGAGCCACAGTTGGGTCTTAAGCAAAGGAGTGATATGACCTGACTTGACGCGTGTCCCTGTCACCCCCAGCAGTACATGGCTGTGATTTCAGTACAGAAGTGCAGAGATGGACTGGGACCGGGACAGGGGAAGACACCTCGCTGCACGTGGGGACTGTGAGCATCCTACTCACTCCCATTTTGGGCCAAAAGAACAGCATCTGCAACTGGGGTTCCACCTAAGAGCTGGGGTTCATTCATTCATTCATTCATTCATTCATTCATCCATGTACCCACCATCATAGAAGCTTTATAGAGATGAGAAATGAACCAGGTCCTGCCATCCAGGGGTGGATCGTTCAGTAGAGGAAAGGGAAAGGGAAGGGCTAGGAACTGGGGCCAGCATATATGGAGCGCCTACTGTGTGTCAGGCATCCAGTCGGGCAGCTGACACGTGCGGTCTTCTTTTGGCCTCACCGTACCTGGTAGGAAGGTACTTCACATGCCATTTTACAGACAGAGAAACTGAGGCTCGGGGTGAAGCGACCTGCAGCCCCTGTGGCGAGGCTTTGGAGGGTGACGGGGAGCAGCTGGGGCCACTGGATTCCCATCCCGCCCTCGGGCCCGGCGAGCTTCTGGATTTCCCGGAAAGGATGAGCCCCTCGGGGACGGGTCCCGGCGCCCTGGCTGCCTCCCCTCGCGATGGTGATTAATGCCTGGCGGTCCCTCCTCTTGCGGGGAACTCATCACACTAATATTTCCCAGTGTGAACTCTGCGTTGCCCTCGGATGAGCAATCCCAGCCCCCTCGTGTTCTGTGCCCCAGACAAATGGGTTCCCGTCCCGGGGCCGGTGAGCGATGCGGCCGCGTCTGCAGAGGGAGGTCGATAAAGACTCTTCATCAGGACCACGGCCGGCCCGCCAGCCATCGGGGGTCCTTCTCCACGCTGCTCCCCTGGGGCTGGCCCCAGGCTGCCCACAAGGACGGGGAGGCAGGTCAGTGCCCAGCAGAGGGCCAGAGAGGGCCCCAAGAAGGAGGAATCGGCCTTCTCCAGCCCTGCCACAGAGTCAGACTCCTGGGGACCCAAGGGGAGCGGCAGGGTCTGACAACATTTTGTCTCGACTTCCACATTCCCAAGAGCCCAGCCGCCGAAGGCGTAAGCGTGCTCCCGAGGCTCCGAGCAAGCACCTGCTCACGGCGACCTAGAACCGCAGAGGCCCTGGGCAGGGGAACAGAGGATGCTGGAGTCCGTGGTTCCAGGAACAGAACTGCCAGAGGTGGTGACAGCAGTAAGAGAACAAAAACACAATCACCAGTACCGCTTAGTAAGCGCGGCGTGGGCCAGGCACGGCGCCAAACATCGGTACATGCTATTGTACTTACTGCTCACAGAGCCCCGTGGAGTAAGGCGGTATGGTCCCATTTTACAGATAAGGCAAGCGAGGCCTAGAGCAGTTAAATGCTACGCTAAGTGGAGGTGTCAGGATCCAGCGCTAGGTGTCCTCAGCTTCAGAGCTGTGCAGCGCCAGAGTATGGGTCCTGAGGAGAGCTCCCCGGAGGTGGCTGAAGTTGACAAGGGCTGTCAAAGCGCTGAAGACCAAAGCCAGGGGAAGCCACGCAGGTACCGATGGGCTGGCGGCCCAAGAGGGGAGGGCGGCAGAGAGTGGCTGAACAGAAACCAGAGCTCAGGGCGGTCGGTAGGAGAAATGTCCTGGCCGACTGCCGGTGGTCAGGAGCCCCGAGGGTGCACAGGAGGCGCCTCGGTCCTGGCTGCAGGACGGCTCCTTCCTCCTCCTCGGTGTGCAGGGCTTTGGCTCGCCTTGTTGAATTGTGAAGTTCAGGCCCACTGCGCCCTGGGCCTCTCCAGCCCTGAGCCCTTCCTGCTCACAGCTCCACCCTCTCTCCAAAGCACCCCGAGCACCCCGAGCCTGACCCGCAGTTCAGCCTCGACCCTCACCCCACCCCTGGTCCCCATTCCTGAGTCGCACGCCATCCTCACGTTCCTTCCGCCCCCCGAGCCTCAGTCCCTCCCCGTCCTCACCTCACCCCAGGATGACCTCCTTCCTAATTCCCGGCCCAGGCCTGCAACCTCACACCCCACCCAGATGCCCCCGGCCGCCCTACCCCCAGACGGGCAGATGCGGTTCCTCTGGGAGGAGAGACAGGGCATCTGTTGATTAGGAATTTTTTTTTTCCAGTGCTGGGGATGAAACCCAGGGTCTCAGTGCGCGCTAGGCAAGCGCTCTACCACTGAGCCTGCCCCGGCCCGCGTGTGAAGTATGTTAAAGCTGAGAGGGTCCTTTGTGCACCCCTGCAATCCCAGTACTTGGAAGACTGAGACAGGAGAATAGCAGGTTCAAGGCCAGTCTCAGCAACTTATAGCAAGGCCCTATGCAACGTAGTGAGACCCCCATTTCAAAATAAAAAATAAAATAGGGCTGGGGGTATAGTTTGGAGGTAGAATGCTACTGAGTTAAATCCCCTTTACCCCCCCAATGCTGAGAAGTTCCTACTTTTCTTTGAGGACCCAAATAATAGGTGGGCGTTTCAAAATGACCTCATTAAAATGCCATGTGCAAAAGCAACCCAGAGTTTCAGCCATCAGAAAAGCGGTTCCCCTGTGGGGAGGCAGGGCTGAGGCTGGAGGGAAGGTCGGGGTCTGCCGGGACTGGAGGCTTTACCTCTCCTTCTGGGTATTGGGAACGTAGGTGTATTTACTCAGTCGATAAGACTAATCAGGCCAGGCGTGGTGGCACACTCTTGTAATCCCAGTACTTGGGAGGCTGAGACCGGAGGATCTGGGTTCACAGCCAGCCTCAGCTACTTAGTGAGGCCCTCCGCAACTTCGTGAGATCCGGTTTCAAAATAAAGGGTAAAAAATAGGGCTGGGGGTGTAGCTCAGAGGTAGAACGCCCCTGGGTTCAATCCCCGGTACCGCAAAAAAAAAAAAAAAAGACTAATCAGGCAAATATAGTTATGATTTTTGTACTTTGATATACCTATGTCACACTTCAATAAAGAGGTTTTTATGGAAACGTCCCATAGGCTGGGCAGGCGGGGCCCTGGGGGCAACCGAGCTGGCGGCTGGGTCTCGGTGGCAGGTGGGACGCGGCCTGGGAGGCTGGTGAGGGGACTCTACCTGAAAAGACCCTTGGAGAAGCTCAGCCTGGCCCTCTGTTGCCACCACGAGCTTGCAGAGCAACGGGATGCTGACAGCAGCTCCACCGACCACACACCCCGGAGCCGGCCGGGCCCCCGCCTCGGTGCCAGCTGCCTTTCCCACCCTAACAGTTGTATTTTTCAGGTACAATATGACAGGCTGAATCTATTCCTGTTATATATTTCCCAGTAAATGGACAAGGTGAGAACAGTGTCAGTTCAAATCACTATCATGACACTTAATTCTGATTTACTGGACCTTTTGCGGCAATCTTGAAAGCGCCTCCATCCGTGCTCAGCCGGATTGCCCAGCCAGGCCCCGCGGGGCCCCATCCGCATCAGCTTCAATAAAAGAATTTAGGGTAAGGCGGCCCCAGGTGGGCAGGGGGCAGGCCGGGGCCCCGAGGACCAGCCGCCTGAGATGCTGAGGCCGCTCTCCACGCCGCCCTCCCTCCGGCTCTTTGTCCCCAGCCCTGTGGTTTGCAGCAGCTGGGAAATTTATGGAGGCTCCATAAACGGGTTTTACAGACAGCTGTTAGAGCGCGCGGAGCAAGGCTGGGCTGTCGGGGGACCTAGTCGCAGGCTTACAGCCAAGACACTTAAATATTATGGCTGCACATATATAAAAAGTGTGCCGTGTGAGTCCTCCGCCGCCTCCCTCCTCCTGACCCAGGAACACGGGGTACGGCTGGAGAAATAGCAGCGGATCGCAGCCGCCGCTGGGCAGAGATGAACGCCCACAAACCTTCGCTCCAGCCCAGCAACCGCCATGGCTGGACTCTGGTTTTTCTGAAAGCATGGATTTGGGGAGAGATGTGCAGAGCACGCCAGGCATCAGGGGCCTCCCCCTGCCCTTGCGCCCCCGGCCGGGGCTCAGGGCACCAAGGGCTTTTAGCCACATGGCCTCGGGCTCCAGTTGTCCCCACCGCCTTGACAGCCCTTCTGTCCCTCCCCCGACCCCATCCTTTCTCCCCGGGTCAGCTCCTACCTCCCCTTCCAGAACTCCGCCTCAGTATGACTTTGTCATTGCCCCACCCTCCAGAGTCAGGTCTCCTGTTATAAATGCTCATAGCCCCCCTGGACTTCTTCATAACATTTATAACAATTGTAATTAAATAATTATTGGTGTCATTATCTGTTTAATGCCTGCCTTCCCCACTGGACAATAAACTGCGTGGAAGCGGGGACTCCATTGGCGTGTGCCGAGCCTGGCACTCGATAAATGCGCAGGGAATGAATGAGCGAATGCAGCAAGGAACGTGCAGAGACGAGTCCCTCGCCACCCAAGGAGCATGAGACAGGAAGGAGACGGGTGTACAGATGTTCAGCAAAGAGAAGCCACTCGGTGGGGGGAGTCTGGGAGGGCTTCCAGGAAGAGGCGCCGTCGGACCTCAAGGTATAGGAGTCAGGGCTTTCATAGAAGTCCCAGCGCAAGGCTTAAGATGTGGAGCAGTGGGCTGGTCCCTTAGTCTCTCGGAGCCTCAGCTTCCTAGTCTTTAAAATGGGGCTAACGAGGGTGACTACGTGATATGACTGTTATAAAGGTCTCAAGTACTTGGCACATGTAAATCGAGTTCCCTAAGCTACGTTACTACTGCAGGGAGCTAGAGCTTGGGTAATTCTAGGCAGTTACTTATGAGGGATTAAAAACCAGTCCCCATGATACCCTGCAGCCTCGGAAGCCATGTTTTGTATCTTGTAACCGGGAGAGAATATTTGACCCAGTAAGAGGCAGTGACAGGCTGGCCAGTAACTATGACCTACGCTGGACCAATCAGATTTCCTCTTGGGTGACGGATTGAAGAGAGATGGGAAGAACTGGCAGGAGGAGCAGATGCTGAAAGTTCTGTGACGGAAATAGCCTTGCATAACAGAGCGAGCTCGCAGCCCATCTGTAGCCTACGATAGAAGTCTTTTTTTTTTTTCTGCTTGGGGAGGGATTAGAGGCAGTTGAATTTGACTTCTCACTCAAAAACATACTAGCTGTGTGATTTTGGACAGAATGCTTAACCTCTCTGAGCTTCAGTTTCCTCATCTGTAAAAGAGGGAGCACAAGAGCACTGATCTCAGAAAGCTGTTGTGTAGATTCAGTAAGATGATGTGGGAGATTGTGTTGCCATTCATTATATCCTCCTCACTAAGGACAACCAGCCTAGTCCATCATCATCATCATCATCATCATCATCATCATAATTATTTGTGGTACTGGGATTGAATCCAGGGGCATTCTACCTCTGAGCTATACCCTCAGTCCTATTTTATTTTATTTTATTTTTTTATTTTTTATTTTTTTTGCGGTACCGGGGATTGAACGCAGGGGCGTTCTACCTCTGCGCTACACCCCCGGCCCTATTTTTTTTTATGCTTTATTTTTGAAACCGGGTCTCACGAAGTTGCGGAGGGCCTCACTAGGTAGGTAGAGAGAGAGAGAGAGAGAGAGAGAGAGAGAGGAGAGAGCGAGATAGATCACACGCTGAGGTTGGCCGCGAACCCGGATCCTCCGGTCTCCACCTCTCAAAGTACTGGGATTACAAGCGTGCGCCACCACGCCCGGCCTATTTTATTTTTTGAAACAGAGTCTCACTAAGTTGCTGAGGTTGGCCTTGAACCTGAGATCCTCCTGTCTCAGCCTCCCAAGTACTGGGATCACAGGCGTGTGCCACCACACCCGACTCAGCCTAGTATAAAAGACATTGCAACTGCTTAAGAATTAACATGACCGGTAAGTGTTGGGCCTCCGATCTTTTGTGGACAGCAAAAAAGGCTGAGAAATCTGTTCAACTTTCAAACTGGGTATATTCTACATGGAAGAAGGACAGGTGGAGGTGTATGAAATTGCCGGTATTCCACCATTTGACCCAGAAACGTGGATTTCCATATGGCTCAACCTTAGAAGTAGAAGGATCTCCCAAGAGCTCACAGTGATGGAGGATCTGGGGCTGGAGATAGAAGTTCATCCTGAGCGAGTGAATTCTTTTGTCTTTCAAAGTGGTTATGCATGGGCTGGGGATATAGGCTAGGGGTAGAGTGCTCGCCTAGCATGCACAAGGTCCTGGGTTCAATCCCCGGCACCACCAAGGCAGTTGTGCTAATTTGCATCGTCACCAGCCGTATTTAGCAGTCCCTATTTCCATGCACCCTCACTAACATTTAGCGTCCAGCTTTTTTTTTTCTTTTGCCAATCTGATAATTGGAATATGGTCCATTGTAGTTTCATGTTTTATTTCCTTGATTACAGTGAAAATGAGTAGTCTTCAAGTTTCTTGGTCATTTGCATTTCCTTTCCTATAAATTCACTTTTTTATCATTTGCTGAGTATTCTGTTGAGCTATTTGCTAGAATTTTTCTTATTGATTTGTTAGAATTCTTTATATATTCTGGATTTGTTAGAATTATATATATATATATATAAGTTGCTGAGGTTGGCCTTGAACCTGAGATCCTCCTGTCTCAGCCTCCCAAGTACTGGGATCACAGGCGTGTGATCCCATATATATATATATATATATATATATATATATATATATAGAGAGAGAGAGAGAGAGAGAGAATATATATATATATATATATATATATATATATATATATATATTGCGGTACTAGGGATTGAACCCGGGGGCATTCTACCTCTGAGCTCCACCCCCAGCCCTATTTTTTATTCTTTATTTTGAAACAGGGAGGGTCTCAGTAAGTTGCGGAGGGCCTCACTAAGTAGCTGAGGCTGGCCGCGAACCCAGATCCTCCTGTCTCAGCCTCCAAGTACTGGGATTACAAGCATGCACCACCACGCCCGGCATAGAATTCTTTATATATTCTGGATTTGTTAGAATTCTTTATACTCTGATGCTAATCCCCCCCCCAGGAGATGGAATGAAACCTAATCAGGGAACCTTTCCTATGCCTCGGAAGAGATCTCTTGAAATGTGTGCCCAGCATGATTTCAGAATTTCTACACAGAGCAGTGACTGCCATGTATCTCCCATTCTTGTCCCTAAGGAATGGGGGCCTTTAACTGGGATTGCCTGTCCAGGTTCTTCACAATAAATTGGGCCTGTGGCTGGAAGGTTGCTGGTCTTTCTGGTTCTTAGATCTCTGAACCACAATAAGCCTGTCATCTCTTCTCCCCAATAAAGGAAGTTCAGAGCTGGGCGTGGTGGCGCACGCTTATAATCCCAGTACTTGGGAGGCTGAGACAGGAGGATCCGGGTTTGCGGCCAGCTTCAGCTACTTAGTGAGGTCCTCGGCGACTTAGTGAGACCCTGTTTCAAAATAAAGAATAAAAAATAGGGCTGGAGGTGTAGCTCAGAGGTAGAATGCCCCTGGGTTCAATCCCCGGTACCACAAAAAAAAAGGAAGTTCATGCTGGGCGTGGTGGTGCACGCTTGTAATCCCAGTACTTTGGGAGGCGGAGACCGGAGGACCCAGGTTCGCGGCCAGCCTCAGCTCTCTCGCTCTCTCTCTCCCTGTCTGTCTGTCTGTCTGTCTCTCTCTCTCCCCTTAGTGAGGCCCTCCACAACTTCGTGAGACCCGGTTTCAA
>PVJS01038560.1:0-19343 GCA_004027185.1 Glis glis
ACTGAGAATGATGTTGGTATAATCTCACATATACACATTGTTTATGACAGTAATTCCATGGATTCACTACTTTCTTACCCTTCCCCTTCCCTTGTATCCCTTCCCTAGCACCTCTGAGGGTTCTCCATTGTCATTGGAGACCCTTTTGTGTCCCCACTAAAATTATGTTCCATTTAAAAAACTTCACAGAAGTGAAAAGAACACTTATTAAAATCTATGTGTATTGATTCAACACTTTAAGATGGCAATTTGCTCCGGTAAAATATTAATTTTATCAGTTATTTTAAAAATCAATATTTGCTACAATAAATACATAGGGATAAGAAAATATATTTTGTTACAGTAGCAGTAGTAACAGAGATAATGCATATAAAATTAAAGAAAGCAGGAAATCTATGGAAAATATGATAGAAAAAAATCTTTGGACAAGAACTGTATCAAATAGACCAAAGCAATAATCTCATTGGATAATCAAAGCCAAGTTATTACCTAATTGAATATGTCAAAAATTTTATAAGAATTATGCAAATTAGTTTCCTGTTTTGAATGAATGAACAAATCAGATAATTTCTTGGTGGTTTGTTCTACTTTGCTTGAACAGGCAAATATATGCAAATATGAAGTCACTATGTACAACAGCAAAGTAATTATATCCCTGGTTAAATATTTTCATATGTATTTAGTTGCAGAATATTCTTATAAACATTAACTCAGGGACAAAATACATATTTTAAGACATAAGATATAAAAGCATAATAATGGTCAAGTTTGAGAATTTTCTATTTTTGTCACTGTAGAAGATTCTTCACTGGAGTAAAACAGACATGTATATTTGGCAAAAACATTTAAATATATGATCCAGGTATCTGAGATAAATGGCGAATTGTGTTTATTACATTGAAAGTTAAGCCACTGGAATATACTATTTTGGTGGTGATAATAGCATTTATTATGACAGAAATGACAGTGATTGAGTCAGACACGGTGGCACTCACCTGCAATCCCACTACTTGGGAGGTGGAGACTGGAGGATTGTAGGTTTGAGGGCAGCCTCAACAACTTAGAGAGACCCTGTTTCAAAATAAAAAAAAAATAATAGGGGTGGGAGTATAGCTCAGAGGTAGGACTCCCCTGAGTTCACTCTCAGTACTACAAAAAATAAATAAATACAGTTATTTTATGGCCTTCATGAAATCTTATTGCTACGGCAGCACATCATTTTAAGTTGCTTTTGGTGACTAGATTAAAATACATATGACAATTGTCTAGCCTCAGATTTCATGAACCAGTAAGTAGGAGAGTTTTTCAGTCCATTCTGCATTCTCAGAACTGTTTACCTTGTGGTATGTGCATGTGATCCCAGTACTTGGGAGGCTGATACAGGAGGATTGCAGGTTCAACAGCAGCCTCAGCCTCGATAGCAATACTCTCAGAAACCTAGTGAGACCCCATCTCCAAATAAAAAATAAAATAGGGCTGGGTGTAATTCAAAGGCAGAGTGCCCCTGGGTTCAATCCCCAGTACCACCACCACCAAAAAAAAGAAAAAGACCATTTACCTAAGCAAGCAATCCCTAATGTACATTCCACAAGTAAAAAAATTATATTTCATAATAATTTGAGAGGCATTGCATCCTCCTTTATAAAAATCTATTAAGCATGCACACACACACACACACACACATATATATGAACATAATTATTTACAACTATATATTATAAATATTATAACTACAAACAGTGATAGTTTACTTATAATTATGGATACATGACCTGCAATAGAACTCTCTCTTTCATTTTGTTATATCAAATATTTTCACACTTCCTTTGCTGATGCTTACTTTCTGCCACCCCTGAGTGCCCAGAGAACTTTGGAAAATGGTGAAAAAAAATTGGTAGTTGCTAGTGAACCCTTCAACATTAATGAAGCAACATTCTTTTAGGTCAAAATTGACGAATTCTGTCATGTATGGGGGAAAATCATGTGGGTCAGGAACACATTCGGAAGTTCAGGACACATCAGTAGCTCAGATTCTGTCCACTGAATCCTAGTACTTTGTACATAGCTTTAACCAATGAATTTAATTAAAGTAATCTAATTTAAAATAATGAAATGAGCTGGGCGTGGTGGCACACACTTGTAATCCCAGTACTTTGGGAGGCAGAGACCGGAGAATCCGGGTTCGCGGCCAGCCTCAGCTCTCTCTCTCTCTCTCTCTCTCTCTCTCTCTCTCTCCTTAGTGAGGCCCTCCGCAACTTCGTGAGACCCGGTTTCAAAATAAAGGATAAAAAAAATAGGGCCGGGGGCGTAGCGCGGAGGTAGAACGCCCCTGCGTTCAATCCACGGTACCACAAAAAAGAAAAAATAAATAAATAAATAAAATAATGAAATGACAGGTGTGTGGGAGGCAGAGACCAGAGGATCCGGGTTCGCGGCCAGCCTCAGCTCTCTCTCTCCCTGTCTCTCTCTTTCTCTCTCTGTACATAGTGAGGCCCTCCGCTACTTCGTGAGACCCGGTTTCAAAAATAAAGTATAAAAAATAGGGCCAGGGGTGTAGCGCAGAGGTAGACCGCCCCTGGGTTCAATCCCTGGTACCGCAAAAAAACTAAAAAGAAATGACAGGTGTGATGGCACATGTCTGTAATCCCAGTACTTGGGAGACTTAGAAAGAAGGATCACAGGTTTTCAGCCAGCCTCAGCAACTTAATGAGACACTCAGCAACTTAGCAAGATCCTGTTTCAAAATAAATTAAAAAGGATGGGGATGTAGGTCAGAAGTAGAATGCCCCTGGGTTCAATCCCCAGTACCAAAAAAGTAACATACAATAAAGTAGTGAATTTATTTTGTCTCCTAAATTTAAGAGATTATATGAGGTACATTACTTGTGCTAAACAATATATCTTTCACTAAGATGTTATTAAACATGGGCAGCAGTTGTACAAAAAATGTTAGGTTAAGACCACAGGCCTCTACAAACTTTAGTAGATTTACTTCAGTATAAGATAATATCTACATATAAGATGTTACATCTCTAGTTCTACAAACCATGGAAACTATTTGCAGAAATAATCTATTCTTTTGTTGGACATTTGTTTATAAAGTAATTCCATCATTTTGCATGAGATTGAAACTGTGGTTTCCCTGGCGTACAGATCAGCATGGAGAAGGTGCCCTCTGTGGTGGCCCCAAGTTAATTATTTAAAATGGCCTCTCTGATGACAGTATTCCAGTTAGTCAACACTTCTCTTTTGGCTTATATCATTTTGGAAAATCAGCCCATAATCTCAACAGTTGCAGAATGCAAGATATGACCACATAAGAATCTCTAAATATAAGCCTAAATATTTGTCTGTGTATGTCTGGGAGAAAATAATTCTGTTTCCTGAATATTAGTGCTTTCTTTTCAAAAACGGAAAGTGTTTTAGATTGAAGCTTCAATTTCATAAAGATATGTTATATATGTCATTCTTACTAACAAGAGGTTTCCCTCAGCGTTCAACCTGCACTTTTCTCCTGGCTAAATTGAATAGATGCTGATGAACAAAGAATTCAAGGATGCCAGCTCAAGGCACCTCAGATCAATCTCATTACACAATATTGTTAAGAAAGCTGCTAGTTTTACACAGGGCAACTATTATATGTCACATACGGCAGGTAAAAGGTTAAATACACATTGTAAATTTAAAAAATAAAGCTGTTTCGAATTAAAATATATTCATAAAAGAATACATAGTGTTAGGAAAAGAGGAAGGAAGGAAGGAAGGAAGGAAGGGAGGAAGGAAGGAAGGAAGGAAAGAAGGAAGGAAGGAAGGAAGAATTTTATAGGCACTTTGTGTTTTTGTTTAATTCATTTCACCATATTGATCTTTCAGCATGGAATAAATGGCATTCTCAGCTAATTTAAAGTACAATATTAACTCAAGCACAATATTCTTGCAGAAGATCAAATTTCATTGCTTCCATTCTAGCTATAGTTCTGAACAATATAAAATTATAATGATTTTTATCACAGGATGATTATAATAGGATGCAATGTTTTCTTAAAAATCAGAAGCAATGTTCAACAGCTTTAAAATGTTGAGACTGCATAAGAATCTGTGTGTCCACTAAAGTGATAAGTTGTGAGATGCAGAACTATCTAGATGAATTATTTCTTGAATATGAAGAAAAGGTTCTCACTGAAATTATTGAGATTGTTTATATTATCCAGGTTTATGTTTACCAGATTAACCAGAAACAATCTCCCAGTTTTACTTTGATTTTAATTTTGATGGAATTTTAATATATGACTATACCTCTATAAGAATGGAATGTATTCTGAACACGTGTAATGCAATATATTGTATCTTACATACTATTATATGTAAATGTAATATATTAGTAAGTAATATGGTGGATAAAATATATTAAAATATATTGAATTACTATCCAATATATTATTTAGAAATACATAATATATTAGGGATGCCTTAATTTTGAAATTGATGTTTGTAGATAAAATGAAGGTATTTTGAGATTTAATTTTTATCTTTGTGGTTGGCCATTTCCCATTTTTTCATCCCTTACCTTGTACTTAAACCAGTACATCACACCTGCTTTTAGCACCTGGCATCAGTTTCTTTATAACATATAACTACCTATGATTTTTAAACAAGCAAAATGATTTATTAAGCATGGTGAAACTGTGTAGTGTATGTAGATTCATCATAAAATTATAGGTATGTCAATACAGATTTGATGTGAGCTGAAAGGCTTAAATGCCATAAGCTGTTTTCTTGGTGTTAAGAAAGAATAACTATCCAGGTGTGGTGATATTTCCAGTTAATGTTTCTGCAGAGGTAATTAAAGGTTTATCAAATTATGACAAAATTTAATCATATGTTATGTCACAAAGAACTAATCTAAATCTGTCCTCAAGGAAGTTTGCTAAAGTCAGTTTAGATGTGAACCAGTGTTCAAAACTGAGGGCTACCATCTGGGCCATATATAGTAACATTTTTAATAAGTTCATCAAACTCTTCTTTCTCTAAACTCAAATTTGATAGATGCACATATTGTATGCCAATGGGGTGTGTACATTAATTTATGTGGTCCAATCAACCAGCTACTTCTATCATGTAACATAAGTTTATTTCTAGTCTAAATATGGAACATTTAGGTCCTCTTTTAATTGTGTAATGAAAATGCACACTTCTATTTGGGCTTGATACTTCCTATAGAAGACCTTGTAGAGGGAGAAAATATTACTAGAGGGTAATAAAATGTAGACTCATTTAAGACACAATTTCATAATTACACATGCATTTAGATTCTGCTTTTAAAATGTTGAATTTATGTTGCACTGCCAAAGAATAGCCAACAGGTCAATTGGACACAATTCTGTGAAAGCTTCCTCAGGACAGAGATGACATGTAACAGGCTCTGTCACACAGCAGGAGGAAGCTACTTAAGCAATTTGTGCTGTATAAAAAATTAGTCAATATGATGACAAATATCCTGGTTATGCAGAGTAATACTGAAAAGCTGCTAGTTTATCAGAACATTTTATTAGCTGGTATAAAAAATACATGTGCCTTGGGCTGGGGGTTCAGCTTACTGATACAACACTTGCTTACCATGTTGAGGGCGTGGGTTCAATCTCCAGCACCAAATAAACATACAAACAAGTAAATAAAAAAAACTGCACACACACACACACACACACACACTTGAAAATATTTATATTGTGTATTTTTTAAGTTTTAAAGTTTGGATATAAATGCTTAACATCATGTGTTTATACTGATATAATAACATAATTAGGTATCAGTATTTTACATGAGATGAGGCTCTGGAATTAAAAGAGATAATGTCAATGATCATCTCTGTTTGGAAGATTTAGCAATGATTGGAAATTTTAGTTATATCTTCTACTCTAGATACCACTACTGGAAAATGTAATAATTCCCAAAGGCAAATTGTTATGCAAAGGATATTCAACTTGGATCTTAATTCTATTCAGAGATCTACTAAGATATGATGCACCAGGTAAATGAATGTAACGTTCTCTGCCTTTGGCTTCATTTCTATTCAAAGGAAGTTATGTTGTATCAATTCTCAAATAATATAATAGAGATTAATTTTTTTAAAGTTTTGTAATGTTGATGTAAGTCCCAAATGGTGCTTTATAAAAAAGTATCTGTGAGTTTAGGGGACACTGTGCTATTCCATTTAGAGACTTAAAACACATACATTAGCATATTAAATGCTCATTACAGTCATTCAGTAAATTATTGAAATGACTTCAGAAGGGCAGATATAGATAAATACACAATGGATGAAATATTTTTTGTCAATATTTTCAGGATATTTAATGAGAAATCATTAGTATTCTAATCTTTTTAAAACAGATGTGTCATGGGCAACTACCAATTTATAATTATTCAGATCGCAAAGTACCACCTTGAGGCTATGTCTTCAATAAAGCCTTCAATGGGGAGTAACATTCGACTTATCTAAATTACACCTGAACAGCTTGGAGACCTCCCCTAGATAAGGAACTCTAACAGCTTGCAGACCTCCTACATAAAATAAAATAAAATACCCAGAGTGCTGTAAAAAAGCGAAATGCTGTAAGTCTGTGAACTTCTTCCTATTTCTGTTTTATTTATACTGTTTATAAAAGTAAATTACTTGTTTGAAGTGCTACTCTTGAAGCTGCCTGGATCTCTATGGGGAAGTACTCCTGTGAATCCTCTTTTATTGGAAGTGGTTGATCTTTAGCTCCAGGGATGAGATCTGCAAGGTTGAAAAGCTTTGCTTTCTAAGAGGAGAGTCAATCTGATTTGAGAATAGAGAGAGACCCTCTACTAAGAACCAAACTTGGTGGAAATTACTTCTTTTAAACTGACACCTGACTCTGAATAGTGTACCCAGGGCAGCAGCATTTCTGCAAATAGCTGGGTAATGTTGTCCGTTACGTTCTGGCTCCAAAGAAAAATCCCAAAGGCAACATCTAAAAGGTGTTTGGAATCATATTATCATCAGCACAAAAAGTTTATTTTTTTTTCTTCTTCAATTTTTTTTCACCTTAATTTGGTTAAGAAACAAAAATGCTATTTATTTTGGTTACTTATTTTAACTCAGGAAAGTAATTCATTTTAAATTAGCAAATAACTTTCAAGAATTTATTTGTCTTATGTGATGAGAATATATACCATGTTTTCTAACCATCATTTTATTTGGGTCATGAGAAATACAGTGACATATTTTCTCAGAGCTAGCATGTTTATTTTATGCTGGTAATAACATTGAAGCAGTAATTTGTAGCCTTGTTGATGATCCTTTTGAGAATCAGATGAAAGCTCTGAATATTTATATCAAAGAGGGAAAAATACACTCGGAACCCAGTTTAATGAGCTACCAAGATCTCATATTAAGAAATGAGAATTGGGTGTGGTGTCGCAGGCCTGTAATCACAGTACTTGGGAGGCTGAGACAGGAGGAACACCAGTTAGAGCAACTCAGTGAAACCCTGTTTCAAAATAAAAAATGAAAATGGTGAGGCTGTGGCTTAGAGGTAGAATGCCCCTTGGATTCAATCCCCAATACCAAAAAAAAGAAGGAAGGAAGGAAGGAAGGAGAAGAGAGGTATGGGAGGGGGTGGCTAATGACCTTATTCACTATATTTTCTTGTTTTCTTTCTCTCTTCATCTGATAGATATGGGAGAAATAGATAGATGATAGGTAGGCAGATAGCTAGCTAGCTAGCTAGCTAGATGATAGATGGATAGATAGAATCAATGGATACAGACATGCATGCCATATACACTAACAAATACTCTAACATTTACAATTCTGATTAGAAACACATGGCAGAATATGTCCTTAGATAATTGAAGTGTTCCAATTATAAATGACAGAGTTCAACTTCCCAAGCCAATTATCAGTTTGAGTTTGTGAAACTAATATTTTCAATGGCAAATTATCTTCAATATGATCAAATTTCATTATCAAACATCATTCTTGGAAAATATTTAAATTTGTATAAAAATATTTAAATATATATATATATATTTATATAGTTTATAAAAGTAAATCACTTGTTTGGAGGATGACTCTCAAAGTTTTTTGGTTCTCCATGAGGAAGAACTTCTGTGAATCCTTTTACTGAAAGTGTCTGATCGTCACCTGGAGAGAGATAATTTAGAAGTGGACTTAATGAAAGAGACAAGGGCAGGTCAAGCTTTTTCAGATGGGAAGCACAAAGGCAGGGATAGTGTGACAGATTTCTATCAGCCAAACATTCTGCATGGGTTAAGTATCGCCCTCCAATACCATCTGTAAATTCTGGGTAGGTGACCTTACACCACTGGTTCTTATGCTTTTTCTTTATCCTTATCTGCCTCCTAATTTCCTCCTTATCAAATTTCAGTCTCTAATGATCTCAGTTCAGTTTAGAGTACTCTATGAAGCATTTCTCCACTGATCCAAACTCTCAGGTCACATTTATCAACTTGTTTCCTATATTTCTGTATGACAACTTTTAAATCTCATTCTTTTCATCTACAAATATGTATATGTTGACATATTTTTAAATATTTTTTCTGATATAAACTTTATTCAATGCCACTATCATGTGACCACGGTTTGCTTTATAGCAAAGTCTCTGGAAATAAAAATAAGGGGTTCAAGTCTAAATCTGGCACTTAGCTCTTGCTAACTATGAAAACGTGGCAAACTAATTCTATATTCCATTATCTGTAGTGAGGATCCAGTTGGGGAAAAAGTGAATGTAAGTAATTATTCTTTAAAGCAGTACTTTTCTATTCAGATTTTTTATATTTAATATAAATTCAAATACCTAGAGGAACATTTCTCAGTATAACATCTTGGTTGGAATGTGGTGCAAGCTATAGGGGTATATCACATTCTTTGGGGATTGCTTCATTTCCTTCTCTTAAATATTGTTGAAAAGTGTATGAAAATATCTTAATGTTTTCTTAAGATATACATACCTCTGAGAAATGTGAAATGAGACTTCAATATATTATACTATTCAGCAAAATAATAAAAGGAACAAAAATAGATGTAGACATCTCTACAAAATGATCATTCTCTAGAGAAAATATAATACAAGAATTTCTTAAAGAGAAATAATAGATGAGGGACTAAAGTGGAGATGCTGAATTCAATTTTTCATGATATATTAAAATAACTTTAATGAGATCATCCTTTTCTGTGTGTGTGTGTGTGTGTGTGTGTGTGTGTATGTGTGTGTATGTGTGTGTGTACTGAGGATTGAACCCAGTGGCATTCTACCTCTGAGCTACACTCCCAGCCCTTTTAATTTTTTATTGTGAAACAGAGTCTCGCTAAGCTACCACACGCAGATCTTGAACCTGTGATCCTCCTGTCTTAGCCTTCTGAGGACTAGAGTTACAGGTGTGCACCACTGCAAGAGGCTTAAGGAGCTATTTATTGTACATAATGATTTAGAGAAAATTTATGTAATGGCTTATCTGGCTTCCTGTATACAATTACCATACAGAAAGGCTCATACTATTTACAGGCTAAATGTCTCAAATATTTATAAAATACATGAACTTTATCACATTTTCAACAAATAGGTTAAAATATTTTGTTGGAATAGTGAAAATATACATTTCTTATGAAGGTAGGTAGAAATAAAAGAGGTGTCAACTTTTCCACGATTGTCAGAAATGATGTCTAGCTATTAAATAGCTTCCTATAAGATCTAAAGAGTATCTCTTTAGAGATAATGCCATAGTGACAGTTATTCTCTAAAACAATTCTGAGCATATGTATCTGCTTCTTCCGGCTTCCTGTTGACTATTCATGTGTGTTAAGTGTGTTCTTATTCCAGGTACCACTTTCTTCCTGACACACCTGGGCTCTTGACCACATTTCCTCTCACCTTCTTCAGAGACTCCTCCATCCAATATGCCCTTTCACATTTCTCTCAGTCTAAGCATTTCCTATGCCTCAATTCATGCCTATCAAAAAATAAATAAATACATTTGTTTCATTTTTTGAAAATGTTTAATCTTGATTCCTCTTTTGCATATAGCTACTTGGTCTACTTCTGTTTCAAATATTGTTTGTAAAAATGCACTATTTATACTGTACAGGAGTTTTCTTTAACTTCACATTCATTAATTATGCCTGTACAATGTGTCTTCACCCCCATCTCTATAGTTTGCTTTAAAATATTGCCAATCACATCGTAATTGTCAAATTTCCTACTCCATAACCCACCTACCTCTTAAATGATCTCTCTTAAATACTTGACCAATTGGCCCTTTCGTGTGTGTGTGTGTGTGTGTGTGTGTGTGTGTGTGTGTTTAATGCTGGAAATCTAACCTCAAACTTGGGCAATCTTCATCTGTTACTATTCCCAAGTATTCTTTGTGTGTGTGTGTGTGTGTGTGTGTGTGTGTGTGTGTGTGTGTGTATGTATGTGTGTGTGTGTGTTACTGAGAATTGAACTGAGGGGCATTTTACCTCCGAGCTACAGCCCTAGCCATTTTTATTTTAAAGTAAGGTCTTGCTAAGTTACTGAGGGTCTTGCTAAGTTGCTGAGGCTGGTCTCATACCAGCAATCCTCCTTCCTCCTGTCTCATCCTTCCAAGTACTGGGATTACAGGCGTGCATCACCACTCCCTGCTCAACATTTTATTAGTTATAACATGCAACTTAACCTCCTAGTTCTATTATTTCTATAATTTAGTCATTTTAACACTCTTAAAATACATTTAATAGTGACCCATAAAAACCTTTCTCTAGAATTTATGAGTGATTATTTTGTTTAATAATTGGTTAGAATGATGACTAGATCATTATATTGGTATTATATTTTTCCTTCATTGTTTTTTCTTCCAAAGACTATAACAAATATTTATTTTCAAAATTAATTGAAAATATAATCTCTCCATGGAAACTTTCTTAATTTAATAGGGTTAAAGAATTGATATATTTTTATTTCAGAATTTAAAATTGATTGCTATTATTCCCAACTTTATCCCTTACATGATGAAATAACACGTTAGAGTATATTCTACATTATATCCGGTTAAATCATAAGAGGATATTTTTAATAAGGATTATAGAGACATTGATGATAATCATGGTAAGTTACTGATTAACTCATATTCTTGTCATTCTAAATTAGCATCAATTATCTATTCCAGATTAATGAATTAAAAATAAATTAAAATTTAAACCATCACAAATTGATTAAATGTTCTTTCATAGTATTTATACATTCTTCATGATTTTCAGGGAATGCTATAACAATCGTGATGATGTAAATGAAATAATGTTTCTATTTCAAGTTAATATTCTCAATTAAATTAATTGAAAAGTGTAAGTTACTTTTGTCAGTGGAAGCAAAAAAAATGAACACTTTTTACATTACAACATCATAGCCTTCTCTAAATCGATGCCAGCACGTGTATCCTATTACAGATATTCATTTTATCCCCTAAAATGTGTAATGAGAAAGTAATTCATCTATAATGATATGCCAGGAAGTATATACCAGAAAGTATTATGAAGAAGAAAATACCATTTTAAATAGGTACAACTACTTTCTCAATGACTAACAGTAGGGAGTTTCTACCTCTCAGGTTAATCAGAAAAATGTGCAAATTGCCTCTTTAAATTTGTCTCCCATAAAATGGATAATGTCAGTATAACCTTATACTCAGAGAAAAATTGTAAAGGGATGAGGTGTTGGTTTCAGAGGAACTCACTTCTAAACATTTCAGAGTATGTCAGTGTGTGTTGACTTAAAAATTACTAATTGATATTTTAGCTCTTAAAGATACTACAGTATATTCATAATAAGATTGGTAAAATAACACATCAATTTAAATGTGATTATAAGTTTTTTTGTAAATAATAATTAAAAATACTAAAAGTAGATGTAACTTTTGGGGTCAACCATTGAGGTTTGCAGCCCTGGCTCTACCATTCATTTGTCATGCTATTGTGAGCTAAATATTTTAACTCTTGGAAACTTAATTTCTTAATGAGAATACATACATAACAATACCCACTTTAAAGAACTGTATGGGAATTAAATTATAAATGCAAGGTATGTGTATGTAGGTCCTCAGTAGCTCTCAGTCAATAAAATTTTGTTATTAGAAAATTTAATAATAAGTATATGCTAATAAAATACCTTTATAAAAGAATATGAAAATAATCACAAAACTGATGAAAAGGAAAGATGGTTACTTCAATGCACATAAATATACATGCATTTAGTAATATATGGTTAAACTAGCATTCTTGCCTTGTGGTATTAGGTATAAGAAAAACATGCAATCTTAGTTAATGCATATATATATATATGCATAATGCATATGTATATATGCAACATATACATATATTTGAAAAGGATTGCAGATTTAAATTTAAGGTGACAGGGTTTTGGGTTTGGTTTAGTTTGTTTTTGGATTTGGTACTGGGAATTGGACCCAAGGACATTCTGATATATACTCTCCAGCTCTTTTTATTTTGAAATGGGGTCTTGCTAAGTTTCTGAGGGCTTCGTTAAATTGCTGAGGCTGGCCTTGAACTTGTGATCCTCCTGTTTCAGACTCTCAAGTACTGGGATTAAAGGCATGCACCACAACACCCAGCTGACTGTTTTTTTTTAAATAAAAAAATACAAAATTCTTATTTGATCTATCTATAGTTACTTATAATGAAATAAAAAGGTTTTAATAGGAAATAGTATTTCACAAAAGAAATTCACATTGTTTACCATATTCTTATAAAAATGGAATAAAATTTAAGTGTAGATTCTGTTTAAATAAATATATATCATTTTATGGATTAGCATAATAGGGAATCTAGTATAATTCTAAACTCAGGCTAGCAAAGCATTCTTGTCAGATGGCTTGAAAGCTCTTGTGTGTTCTACCCCCCCATTATTAGTATAATTTACAAATATAGGAACTGAAGAATTCTAGTAGTGATTAAATCCAATGAGTATGCCTTTACTGCATGCTTCCATCCACATTTTTCCATGTTAGGTTCACTCAGAGGTAAAATATAATACACAGGATTCAAATGATCTGGTCAAGGAGTCAAAAATGTGAAGACTTGAAAACAGTGCTGTTGAGTGCGAAGTAGCAGTGCAAATCTGTTAATATATTCCTGGGTGCAGGTGGTATGGTGGGAGACCTTTATCTTACATGAGTGTAAGAAAATAATAGAAGCATTTCTGAGACCTATCATCAGTCTATGATGTGCTTTGGAATGTGCATATAGTGGGTGTTAGTGACGGATCAGAAGAGAAAAAAGTGAAGCTTAGAAAGTGTTGGTTGAATATGTAGGGTGGTGAGTAATTAAAGAGGAGGTATTATTGGCTTTAAAGGGAAATAAATCTACTTGAAAACAAATATATAATCAAAGCACTCAACGATACATAGAGAATAAAAGTATAAAATGGTGTAGGTGGAATTACTGCTCACATAAAAGGGCTAGAGTATAGAAAACACTTGCTTAATAATCTTAAAATCAAGATACTTATCCAGAGGAACATTTTTCTGTGCCTATAACTATATAAAAGATAACTGAATTCTGCTTACTTCCATAAATGGAAATATGTATCTTATGAATCAGCCATAATTTAATTATTGGTATTAGATTCTAAATTCACAGGTGCTAAAGAGGGAAATTGAAGAGGGAAAAATGTCTATGCCTAATGTTTTTCTATATCAGAACAGTGCTTCAAAATTAACTTTGTACTTCTGAATGATCTGGTAAATTTTGTTTTCAAAAAAAAGTGCAAGAAAGAATAATTGTGTGAAACACATCAAGTGTTCTGTGCATATATATTCCAATCACTCTATACTTCAGGATGATGTATAATTACAATGCACCAATAAAAGTGTAAAAGAAAAAAAATGTCATGGCTCCAAAAATGAGAAATGTTGTATATGACATCAACAAAATATAGTTATAATCATGCAATTTGGAATAAATTATTTCAGTGCAACTGAATAAATTAACCAAAAGATGTAGTAAATCTAATATGTAAAGCCAAATAGCTTTGGAATAGTCCTTCCTTTACTCATTTATTATATGAGGATCATAAACTTTAATTTTTTTTGATACTGGGGATTGAATCCAGGGGTGCTATACCCCAGCACTTTTATTTTTTATTTTGACAGGGTCTCAATAAATTAGGGCATGCTGGCCCTGAACCTATATCTCATAAACTTATATGTGGTTTATTGAACTGTTATGAACCATCATGGATGAAGAATAATGCAATTCCTACTCAAAAGAGTTATATTTTGATTGCTATGACTTTGCTTTTTCTTTATTGGCTTGTAATGTAGTCACCATAGAATGTAAGTTAAAAAAAACAGATATGACATGTATGTGATAAATTTGGGTATTTTCACTGAAATCAATTGATCTATTAGATTTTGCTTTTGGATTTAGATATAAAATTATATAATTAATTGATATAAATTCATTTGGACCATATTGTGATCATATGGATTGTGATGTTAATATGAATTTGAGGAGTTATATCATTGTTGAACAAATATTTTCTAGCTGATAACTCTGAACTTGTGGATCTTCTTGTCAAAGAAATGAATCATGTGCTTTGAAATATTCTATATTAAACCTCTGTATTGGGACAGATTTGTACTCCTTTTTTCTCATCTCCTGAGCTACATTGTGGTCACATTAACAAAACATTTGGAAAACATTTATATTTTGGATCGCTAGTTGCATGTGTTGTTATTTGGAATAGTTTTATGTCAAAGATTATCATTTTTATTATTGAGAACAATAATTGTAACAGCATGTTGTATATGATGGTATGTGGTATGTCATATGAAAGAGAGGTGAGTCTGGAAGCTAAGAATACAAAGGAAAAGAAGAGGTACTTCTTAAAGAAGTAGATAATAAAATCATATAAAGCAGGTGAAATGGGAATCTTAGATTTAAAACTGGCAACATAAACTACAAAACAGGAAATTATTTTGGAATATTTTATGTGTGCAGGAAAAATGGGTAGCAAATATATTCAAAATAGTATAATGTCTCAAATATGATGTCACTCAATGACAGGCCTAATGAGGTCAGCTTTGTTGGTGATTGGTTCTCCTTTATATAGTGATGCAAAGACAACAGATTAGTGTATGTTGAGTGGCTGTTATCCTTTAGAGCTTTCTTATTAACAGTATTCAGTCCCTGGGAAGGGAAAGAACGTGTGATGGCATTATACTGATTCTTAAAAGCCTTGGAATGAAAAATGCACACCACTGTCTTCATTGCATTGGCAGAATCCAGTATATGATCATGTGATCACAACTAACTGAAAGAGCAGCTTGGAAATGTGATCTAATGCTCACAAAAAAGACAAGTGGACTGTGTGTGAAAATCTAGCAGTCTCAGCCACGGTGAGACATAAAGGCACATACCCTGGAGCTATCATAAAGTTGAAGCTACATCTGTGAAGATTGCATGTACCTCTTCAAATCCAGAAAGGGATAACTTTTTAAAAATAAATTGGACAATGTAAGATATAATATAACACAGAAACCAGACTGAATTTGACCTCCGATGTTGAGTTCAAATTTTGACTGCTTGAATTGTTATCTCCTTTTCTATGACTCAGTATCTGGATGTAACACAACAGATTTTCTACACTTTGGAAGTATTATCCAAACCTAAATGTTCATAAATATAAGTGTTTATTTTTAATAAAAAGAAAAAGAAGACTTACAAAGGTAAATCTCAGTGAAACTGAGGTTAGTGAAAACTAATAATCAACAATTTAAAAGCTTAAAGAATTTTTCCTGTCCCTGATACACTGCTATTTCCTGACTGATGCATTTCTTGACGTTGACAAATGGGATTGGATGAATTTTGCCTTATGGTAACATGTTCTCTGAATGTCAACTGTTTTACCAGTAGTATGTGGACTGATACCAGCTGAAGAGCACTTTTTTGCCTAAGTTTCCCTCTGCCTACAACTCAGGTCTTCATCCTTTTCTGCAGTGAATAAGCCCAGGGCTTTCTGGGAGAAGCAAGTCCTGGGTTTGGGGGCAGAATAAGGTGTACCTGGGACCTCCTGCTATTTCTATAAGACAATGTTGCTCTGAACAAACTTTTTGTTGTTGCTGTTTTGCTAAAGAAGGAAAGGAAAATTCAGCCTGAGAAAGGAGATCTGAAATTAGCCAGGTCTGAAGTGAAAAGTTAGATCTAATGATATGTGTATAAAATACAAGATATCAATTCAGAAAGAATAGAGATTGATGTAAATTAGAATTTATTCTACCATTTTATGGAAGACAAGATGCATCAAAGTGCATAGGTTGAATGATAGTGTGTGCATTCCTGTGTCTTTAAGCAAAAGTAGAGATTATTAGAACAATACAATTTTCTGTTAAAATAAATAAATAATAAATAAATTAATAAGCCGCCCTCAAAATGTGTATGTTTTTGTAAGATGAGGTGGGGGAGCAAGGACTAATTTTCAACACAGCCATTCAGAACCTAGGCTGGTTGGTCATTTTTAATACTTTTCCCCTAAGATTTCCCTATATTAGTCTCCATCTTAGTCACTTAGAATGGAAAACAAATGATGGAAAAGCCCAAATCAGAAGCTTTTAGAATTTGTTCCAGTGGTAGAAGTGATTTCAACTCCTGTCCAAATAACTCAAAGGTTGCAAAGATGGCTAAGAAATAGACTTAACTCTGTATCTAAAAACAGAGGACATTATAAACAACAATCCCCACCATGAGGACTGTCCCACTACTACTAATAGTAATAATGAATATTTAGTATGTGCTAGATAACTAACTGATCATATATCATTGCTAATTATTGATATTGAAAACAAGTATTGAAAAATTAATATTTTAGTGTTTAGTACTATCAGGAATTAATACTTATGATTATAGTTCCACAATATTAATGCAAAGAAAATATTAGGAATATGACATGCAAGATAGATTTTCAGAATAAACACTAGGGGATTTAGATAAATTTGGTAAATTTCAGAATAAAATAATCTAAGATGAGGCAGTTCTTAAAAACAATAGGTCTATGTTTTATTTATCCAACAGAAACAAGTTGATTATAATTAGAGAATTACTACTTGGTCATATTGATCATTTATTGAACAGTACATGATAATTTAATATGGAAATATTTTCGTGTGGGAGAAAGATGTTTACTGGATTGATAAGACATGGAGAATTCCATATATGTTAAACTGAAACAACGGTATCTCCTTTTTTAAGGTTTTTGTCCAGTGGCTTTTGACAAATGAAGTCCAAGGACTAGCGAAGAGTATAGAAATATGAAAGTTTATTTTAAGACAGGGAAAGATAGAAGACAAAGCAGCTCCCCCCCACAAGGGGGGTTTCCAGAAAGAAAGTGATCTCAAAGCTCTTGGGAAGTGGGCTTTTAATCCTTCCTGAGATTTTCTATCTGTTCTTTTATGATTGGTGTCAGAAATGGGTTTTGGGGAACCAATGACCTTTGCACAATTTTGATCCTTAATTTGAAATGTTATCTTGTGTGCTGGTCAGGGCCCTGATTTCCTGGAGTGCACCAGTCTCTCACCCTACTGTTTACCTCTCCCAACCCCACAGAAGGCAATGGAGATGGGCTTTCTCCTTTCTGTTCCCAGGTCCTCTGCCCTGCCTCATGTCCCCCTCTGATGAAGTGACCCTAACTGCTATTAGGGAAATGGGACAATGACCATTCTAACAGCTTCAAGCTGGTAAGAGGTGCTGTAAGAGTATTGTGGTTTAGAGTCTCAGGGGATAGAGGATCTAGAAGACCATGGAAGAAGGAACTCTTCACATGAAATTTTGTTTTCATATTCATCTTGAGATGAAGGGCTGAAGGAGCCTGGTTATCTTGGCTCAAAGTCATTCATGGTGGTTCAGTGGGCATCTATATGAAAAATTGATACATTAGTGCATTATACAATAACCCAGATATCTTTTCATAATGCTTTTTTATAACCTTTTACTGTGGGTCATCCACCTGTTAGCATTTTAAATTGGAGGCCAAGTAGCTAGCCCATTTGCATAGACCATGAGTCACTCATTATATATAACATTGTGAAAAATTTTTGTGGCACAAAGTCTGAAAAAACCAAGCATGATGATTTTACCTTAGCTTAAGCAGGTTTTGTTTTTTGTTTTTGTTTTGTTTTGTTTTGTTTTTTGTCTGTAGGATTTTGGACAGGACTCAGAGCTTCCAGAAGCTTATAGGAATATGAATTTTCACTTTATAGCATATTATAAGGACTTAACTGTAGGGAGGTTTTTGGCATTTGATATCATATCTTATTTTTTTTTCTGTGAGCCTAAAAGCAGAAGCACCATTATAAATTATAATGTAGAATATAAGGGGGAGCCAAGGTCAGAAAAAAGGTAAATTATGGGGTGATCTTTAAAATGGCTCTATGAGTATGACTCTTTTTGGTACTTTCCCGCTGGGTGCTCAAGAACAAATAGTTAGTCCAATATTTTGCAAACATAAGTTTTTTAACAATTTTTGCTATTAAGGTCAGTCATGGCTCCTCAGGGTTATTTTTAGGGACTTGGTGAGACTTTACTTCAGCCAGTTGTGCCATCTGCCATGACATGGCTTGGTCTTGCTGACCATTTGGCTTTTTTGAAGCATAGAGGATATTTTCCTCTCTGATGACTCTCCTTTTTGTAGAGTATGTATTGGTGGCTTCCAAGATCTCCCTCTTTTGGGAGTTCGGATGGAGTTCACTGGAGTGGCAGGGGCCTTTGGCAAGGCCCTTCCCTGGGTCCTATTTGACTTTGGAGGACTAGGGCCAAAATATTGGTTGTTTCTCAGGCCTTTCATTTCCCGATTGTTCACCAATACTCGGTTGTTGAACATCCAGAAAGTCAGCTTCACCAATCCTTTTAAGCTATCTTAGAGGTGACAGCTATTATCTCAAAGCACTGTGTGTTGTACTTCTGTTAAATGTTAACAAACAACAGTTATACAGGTTTATAAGAAAAGCCCAAAACAGAATTATCAGGTATAAAACATCCCATTTGTATCTTTACATAAAGAAAATGGTCATATAAACCTGAAAAGGCTATCACTATTTTGTTCTGCTAAGATATCATTAGCTTAATAATCTTACATGTTGTATTTTAGAAATCCTGTACATTAGCCGGGCGTGGTGGCACACGCTTGTAATCCCAGTACTTTGGGAGGCGGAGACCGGAGGATCTGGGTTTGCAGCCAGCCTCAGCTCTCTCTCTCTCTCTCTCTCTCTCTCTCTCTCCCTGTCTCTCTCTCTACCTAGTGAGGCCCTCCGCA
>PVJS01038561.1:0-19339 GCA_004027185.1 Glis glis
CGGAGGTAGAACGCCCCTGAGTTCAATCCCCGGTACTGCAAAAAAAAAAAAAAAAAAATTTAAAGAAGCATATGCCACCATGCCAGGCTCTGACATTAGATTTTTAAAATTTCCTTCTAGGCCAGGCATGGTGACACATGCTTGTAATCCCAGTACTTGGGAGGCTGAGACAGGAGGATCACAGGCTCAAAGCCAGCCTCATTGACTTAGAGAGGCTCTCAGCAACCTAGTGAGACCCTGTTTCCAAATAAAAAATAAAATCTGGCTAGGGGTGTAGCTTGGAGGTAAAATGCCTCTGGGTTTAATCTCTAGGATAAAAAAAAAATCCTAGTTCCTGTTATCATCATCCAGAACACATTAATGGTTTGGTTTGGCCACAGCCTTTGTATCTTCATTCATATTATTATTCCATTGTGGTAGTGACGTTTTCGTTTTCAAAGACTGTCCCAGGAACAGCATCATTTTTGCTATAAATGAAAAATAATATATTTTTTAGATACATGGTGTCTTTAAATTGCCATTTTTTAGCTGGGTGTTATTATAGTACATGCCTGTAATCCCAGTACTTGGGAGGCTGAGACAGGAGGATTACAGGTTTGAGGCCAGTTAGTGAGACCCTGTTTCAAAATAAAAAATAAAAAGAGCTGGAGGTGTATCTCAGAGGTAGAACACCCTTGGGTTCAATCCCCTAGTATCAAAAAAAAGGAAGGAAGGAAAGAAGGATTGGTTGATTGCTTGATTGCTGGAAGTGACACGAAGCAAAACTTAAACAAGGAAATTACAAGTATTTCTCAAATGGATGGTTGTAACGAAAAGGCAAAAAAAGGTGTTTGGCGGTGAGGACCCTGTGAGTGAGTCAGAGTGTTAAGGGGTAATAGTGTTGCAGGAGAGTCAGATCCACAGATACAAGACCCAGAGGCCAGATCAAGAGGCAACGAGTTTATTCACCGGTGAGGCTCAGAGAGCCACGATCCGGATCTGAGCCCCGAATGGTGTAATCATTCAGATTATGTAGCCCCAGTGGTACAGTTTTGATTGGATCAATAATCGACAGGGGCCGGGTGTGGTGGTGCACGCTTGTAATCCCAGTACTTTGGGAGTCGGAGACAGGAGGATCCGGGTTCGCGGCCAGCCTCAGCTCTCTCTCGCTCTCTCTCTGTCTCTGTCTCTCTCTCTCTCCCTCCCCCTGTCTCTTTCTCTCTACCTAGTGAGGCCCTCCGCAACTACGTGAGACCCGGTTTCAAAATAAAGTATAAAAAAAATAGGGCTGGGGGTGTAGCGCGGAGGTAGAACGCCCCTGGGTTCAATCCCCGGTACCGCAAAAAAAAAAAAAAATCGGCAGGGGTACCAGTATGGGAGTCTGGTCAGGTTTCATTTCTGCTTCCTGAGATTTCCTGTGTTGGTCTCCAGGTGGCAGGGACTGGGTGGCACCATCCTGGGATGCTACCTCATTAGTTTAGAAACTATTACTTCAGTGCATGATGTTATATAAACTGCTCAAGCCCTCAGCCAGCTTAGGTCCTAAAGCCTGGGTGAGCTTCCTTGTCTATTACTAGTGTTTGTTTCCTGTTCAAGAGGGCTTAAAGGGGGAAGAAACAAAATTTCTCTAAAAATAGTTAAAATTTTCCACTTCTTGGTGTCTCTTTATTCCTGGAAACAAATTAATCTTTAAACAGCAGTTTTGTCTCCTACTTACTCATTCCCAGGTATTCCTCTTTATCGGCTCAGATGCATTCAACTGTTGTACTTTTCTCTCTGGCTTTTTGCTATTGGCTGGGACACAAGATGGGAACATTTATCAGCTGGATGTGAGGAGTCCAAGGTGAGTCACCTTTCTTTTGCATGATGTAGATCTTCTATAGAGTGGAATTTTTTATTGCCTTTAATATTGACTTATCCTAACATATAGATGACTTTTTTTTTTTGGTAGTACTGGGGATTGAGCTCAGGGGCATTCTACCTCCGACCTACACCCCCAGCCCAATTTTATTTTTATTTTGAAACAGGGTCTCGCTAGGTTTACGAGAGAGTCACTACTTGCTGAGGCTGTCTTCGAACCTGTGATCCTCCTGTTTCAGCTTCCCAAGTAGTATGATTACAGGCATGCACTAACATATAGATAACTTTTAATGAATTAAGAGTATTTTTCCATCAGTAAAGGTTTTCTGCTGTGCATTTTCTGATTTTTCTTATTATTCCTAGAATCATATTAAAAGTTTTTTTTTGTGTGTGGTACTGAGGATTGAACCCACGGGCATTCTACCTCAGTTACAGAAATATACCCTCTGCCCTTTTTTTTTTTTTGCGGTACCAGGGATTGAACCCAGGGGGGTTCTACCTCCGAGCTACACCCCCGGCCCTATTTTTTTTTTTTTTTTGCGGTACCGGGGATTGAATGCAGGGGTATTCTACCTCCTCGCTATGCCCCCGGCCCTATTTTTTTATACTTTATTGAAACCGGGTCTCACGAAGTTGCGGAGGGCCTCACTAAGTAGCTGAGGCTGGCCGTGAACCCGGATCCTCAGTCTCCGCCTCCAAAGTACTGGGATTACAAGCGTGCGCCACCACGCCCGGCTTGTTTTTTGTCTTTTTGTGGTACCTGGGATTGAACCCAGGGGCATTCTACCTCTGAGCTACATCCCCAGCCCTATTTTTGTATTCTTTATTTTGAAACAGGGTCTCACTAAATTGCAGAGGGCCTCAATAAGTAGCTGAGGCTGGCTGTGAACCTGTAATCCTCCTGTCTCAGCTTCCCAAGTACTGGGATTACAAGCATGTGCCACCATGCCTGGCTTATGTTTTGTTTTGAAACAGGGTCTCTCTAGGTTGCTGAGAGACTTGCTAAATTGCTGAGGCTGGTCTCAAACCTGTGATCCTCCTGTCTCAGCCTCCCAAGTTCAGGGGTTGCAGGCGTGTGCTACCATGCCTGGCATAAAATGTTAATTTGATTCCTACTGTCACGATTGTCCAACTATAATGATTGCTTTGGAAATTAGGAATAAATATGAAATAACATTTCATTTGAAATGATTATCTAATCTGGGCGTGGTGGCACATGCCTGTAATCCCAGTACTTGTAGGCTGAGACAGGAAGATCACAGGTTCGAGAACATCCTTAGCAATTTAGTGAGGAGGCCCTCAGCAACTTAGGAAGACCCTGTTTCAAAACAAAAATAAATAAAGGGCTGGAGCCAGGCATGGTGGCAACATGCCTGTAATCCCAGTATTTGGGAGGCTGAGACAGGAGGATTGCAGGTTCTCAGCCAGCCTCAGCAACTTAGCAAGGCCCTCCTCAACTTAATGAGACACAGTTTCAAAATAAAAAACAAAATAGGGCTAGGGGAGTAACTCAGAGACAGAATATCCCTGGGTTCAGTCCCCAGTACCACACATTAAAAAAAGATTATCTAGAACTTTTAAGGAGCTGAATACAGGTATTAGACTGGACTGACCTAAGATTTATTTTTTAAAAATACTTTTATTGGCCGGGCGTGGTGGCGCACACTTGTAATCCCAGTGCTTTGGGAGGCGGAGACCGGAGGATCTGGGTTCGCAGCCAGCCTCAGCTCTCTCTCTGTCTCTCCCTGTCTCTCTCTCTCTCTCTCTCTCTCTCTCTCTCTCTCTACTTAGTGAGGCTTCCACAACTTCGTGAGACCCGGTTTCAAAATAAAGTATAAAAAATAGGGCTGGGGGTGTAGCGCGGAGGTAGAACACCCCTGAGTTCAATCCCCGGTCTGCAAAAAAAAAAAGAAAAAGAAAAAGAAAATAAAAATACTTTTATTGATGCATTGTAATTATACATCATAATATGATTCAAAGTTATGCAAACATATATGCCCACATCACTTGCTGAATTTCCCTCCATATGAATGGTCTTTTTTTTTTTTTGGTACTGGGAATTGAACCCAGGGGCATTCTACCTCCAGGCTATACCCCCAGCCTATTTTCTTTTTTATTCTTTATTTTGAAACAGGGTCTCACTAAGTTGCGGAGGGCCTCATGAAGTAGCTGAGGCTGGCCACGAACCTGCGATCCTCCTGTCTCAGCCTCCCAAGTACTGGGATTACAAGCGTGCGCCACCACGCCCTGCTATGAATGGTCATTTTTAATTCAAGTAAGCCAGCTCTGATATTTAGCTTTAATTATGACCTTTCTAAAACCAGCCTTATCCTGGTCTTAAAGCTATCCAAAGAGAATCACACAACTTTTCTGTTGCAGGATTTAACAATTTCTTTGATTCTGTCCCTCCTTTTATTTTCTCCCTTTTATCAGCTAATATTTATTGAATGACTTCTATGGGCACCATTTTTATCTTTTCTTTCAGAGTCCCGACAATTTGAATATATCACAACTAGTCTAATTCTGTCTTTAAGTAAAAAGGTTAGCACGTTTGTAGTACTGGGGATTGAACCCAGGGGCATTCTACCTCTGAGCTACACCACCAGCCCTATTTTATTTTTATTTGGAAACAAGATCTCGTTAGGTTGATGAGAGTCTCACTACTTGTTGAGGCTGTCCTTGAACCTGTGAATCTCCTGTCTCAGCCTCCCAAGTACTAGGATTACAGGCGTGCGCCACCACTCCCTGCTGTAGCACATTGTTAAAACGTTGTTATCTTCAACCCATGTCAGGCCTCCCCTAAAAACTTGAGATGTTGGTGGTGACTTAGTTCATGTTTAGAGACACATTTAGATTCACTCCAAGATGATTTTGAGTTCCTCCATCTGCCACTTAGGGATCTTGCCAGGAAAGAAACCATATCAATGGTTTTACTCTCCCTCCACATTTGTCCTGTTTCCTTTGATGTGGTTAGTACTATATGTTGAATATAGTCAAGCATTATTTTCAAAGAAAAAAAGTAAAATTTCCCCTTTTATTCTGAATCCTAGAGCTCCAGTACAAGTCATCCACAGATCAGGAGCACCAGTTCTATCCCTGCTGAGCTTCAGAGATGGATTCATTGCTAGCCAAGGTGGGTCCAGGGACCAATTAAGAGGCATGGTTCTAGCTGGATGTGGTGGTGCACGCCTGTGATCCCAGTACTTGGGAGGCTAAGACAGAAGGATTGCAGGTTGAAGGCCAGCCTCAGCAACTTAGCAAGACCCTGTTTCAAAATAAAAAATAAAAAGGGTTGAGGGTGTAGCCCAGAGGTAAAATGCACCTGGGTTCAATTCCCAGTACAAAAAAAAAAAAAAGAGAGAGAGAGAGAGATGGTTCCATCTAGTTCGGTTAGTTAAGTATAGTTTTTAGTGGCTGATCTGTGGCTGGGTTGGGGTATGGGCCTCCATGATTCTTTGGCGTATTGTGCTTATCATGTAGTGTTTGTCACTCATTGTAGTTTTCCGTGTCCCCCTCCAGTTCAGACACTGTGACTACACTTTATTCATCATGCTATCCAGCATTTAGCTCAATGCTCACTATGTAGTAGGAGCTTAGTAAGCATTGATAAATGTGTGGGTCCTTCATACAAAACACTGAGGACTCACTAATGAATCAGTTACAGTCTCTGCCCTAAAGGAGCTCTGTTAGTGTAGCAGATGTGTGAACATGTGATTGTAAACTCAATAGTAGATGTCACGTTTCCTTGCTGAATGAAGTAATTAATAATGCTGAGAAACTGACAAGAGACCATGGCCAGTTTCCCACTCTTACTTAGAGAGAGATTTTTGGTACAAGACGAATATGGGCTTCAAATCAAGGGCATATTGTGGCACATGAGCAGCTTATGCTATCTCTGTGGTATCTCTGAAGCAATAGAGTTTACTATCCCCAAGAGCCTGCGGATGGGCCTCCCCGGAGTAACTCCCAGGGCAAGGCATAACTTCTGTTACTGATAGCTAAAGGCAAAGGGAATAAAAGTATAACTGTTTGTCTTCAGAGGATGAAACTAAGGCCAATCAGAGAAAGTTATCAGGAACCACGTTTCAGTTCACTATAAGGAAATACTTTGTGTTCCATAAGAAAGAAGCTGCCATTGAGGTGGTGAACACCCTGACTCTGGAGATGGAGGAGCGTGGCTGGTTGGCTACTGGGCAAGGGAATTCGGTACTGGTTTAGAAGTTGGATATAGATGATCTTAGAGCTCCTTTGGAACTCTTTGGTTATTTGTGAGGACATTTAAATTGTCAGATGAAGCCAGGTAAGGGTGGTGCACACCTGTAATCCCAGTATTTGAGAGGCTGAGACAGGAGAATCACATGTTTGAAACCAGCCTCAGCAACTTGGTGAGACCCTGTTTCAAAATTAAAAAATAAAAAGGCCGGGCGTGGTGGCGCACGCTTGTAATCCCAGTACTTGGGAGGCTGAAACAGGAGGATCGCAGGTTTGTGGCCAGCTTCAGCTACTTAGTGAGGCCCTCCTCAATTTAGTGAGACCCTGTTTAAAAATAAAGAATAAAAAATAGGACTGGGGGTGTAGCCCCAAGGTAGAATGCCCCTTGGTTCAATCCCCAATACCGTAATTAATAAATAAATAAATAAATAAAAATAAAAAGGACTGCAGATGTAGCTCAGAGGTAGAATGCCCCTGGATTCAATCCCTAGTACCCCCCAAAAAAGAAAAAAAGTCAGAGGACTGGGAATCTTGCTCAGTATTAGAACACTTGCCTAGCATGCAAGAGGCCCTGGGTTCAATCCCAACACCAACACTGCAAAAAAAAATAAGACAGAATAAAAAGTTCTCTTTTTTTGGTACTGGGGATTGAACCCAGGGACATTCTACCTCCGAGCTACACCCCCAGTTCTATTTTTTATTCTTTATTTGGAAACAGGATCTCACTAAGTTGTGGAGGGCCTCATTAAGTAGCTGAGGCTGGCCGTGAACCTGCGATCCTTCTGTCTCAGCCTCCCAAGTACTGGGATTACAAGCGTGCGCCACCATGCCCGGCTAAAAAGTTTTTATTAAGGAAACTGATAAACATACAAAGTAGAAAGAACAGCATAATGAATCTAGGGAGCCTATTATCCAGCTTCAGGTATTACCTATGTAAGGCTAATCTTGTTTTACCCATTTCCTTGCAATCCTCATAATATTCTGAAACATGAATATCATATTATTTTTCTGTCCATATTTCTATATGTATCTCTTAAAGAAGATTCTTTTTTGGGAAAGATTATTTTTACTAATAGTGCAAGAAAGGGTAAAGTAGTTCTTCCATTGTGTTGCTGATTGGAGTGTAGATTATCAGATAAATTTGGAAAGCAGTTTTTCAGATTTCCAGAGTTTAAAAAGGTTAATTAATATCTTTTGATTCTTTTTTTGTGTGTGTGGTACTGCAATGGAATCCAGGGGTATTCTACCTATGAGATACATCCTAAGCCCTATTTTACTTTTTTATTTGGAAACAGGGTCTTACTAAGTTACTGAGTCTGGTCTGCAAACCTGCAATCCTCCTGTCTCAGCCTCCAAAGTACTGGGATTACAAGCGTGTGCCACCACCCCCTACTTAAACCTAAGGCCATTCTGTCTCCAAGCTACACCCCCAGCTGTGTGCGTGCGCGTGCATGTGTGCGCGCGCGCGCGCGCGCGTGTGTGTGTGTGTGTGTTACTGGGGATTGAACCCAGGGGCATTCTACTTCCAAGCTATATCCCTAGCCCTTTTTTATTTTTTGTTTTTGAAACAGGGTCTTGCTAGGTTGCTAATAGTCTTGCTACATTGCTGAGGCTGTCCTCGAACCTGCAATCCTCCTGTCTCATCCTTCCAAGTACTGGGAGTACAGGTATGCACCACCACATCGAGCTTATGCAAAGTCTTAACACTGAAAAAATGTTTTTCATAAAGACATTCTTTTATACAGCATATTCTCAAACATTTAAAATAAAATTTTTATTAAAAAGATTGGAAGAGAGCTGGGCGTGGTGGCGTACGCTTGTAATCCCAGTACTTAGGAGGCGGAGGCTGGAGGATCCGGGTTCGCGGCCAGCCTCAGCTACTTAGTGAGGCCTCCACAGCTTAGTGAGACCCTGTTTCAAAATAAAGAATAAAATATAGGACTGGAGGTGTAGCTCCGAGGTAGAATGCCCCTGGGTTCAATCCCCAGTACTGCCAAGAAAAAAATAAAATAAAATAAAAAATAGGGCTGGGGGTGCAACTTGGAGGTAGAATGTCCCCAGGTTCAATCCCTAATACTGCAAAAAAAAAAAAAAAGATTAGAAGAATGTATCAGAATGGTAATAGTAATTATCTTTGGTAGATTATGGGTGATTTATTACCTCTATTTTCTTTATTTTTAATGTTTTCTTCAATGAGCATGTACTACATTTATGTCAAATGACAAAAATCACCTTATTAAGCAGTTTACTAATTTTCCCAAATTTCATTTATCCATGCTCTTCTCAGAAAATGAAGTTTAAGATTAGAAATGCTTTTATTTTTTCCCTTTGGTATGGGATGGAACCAGGTCCTTTTACATGTTGGGAGTGCTGTATCACTGAACTACATTCTCAGCCAAAAATTAGATGTACTTTTATTTTCTTGTACAACTTTCCTTCTTCTCTTAGTGTATATAGCCAAGTTTATAGCTTGATATAATTTGGGAGCCTAGATTTTTCTTATAGAAAGCATGTATAGATAGATTCCTTATTAAAAAACATTGTCAGCCATGCATGGTGGTGCACGCTTGTAGTCCCAGTACTTGGGAGGCTGAGACAGGAGGATCACAGGTTCGCGGCCAGCCTCAGCTACTTAGGCCCTCCGCAACTTAGTGAGACCCTGTTTCAAAATAAAGAATAAAAAATAGGGCTGGGGGTATAGCTTGGAGATTGAACACCCCTGGATTCAATCCCCAGTACTGCAAAAAAAAAAGAAAAAAAACATTGTCGAGAATAACTTTGCACATAGATGGGTAAGCTTGCTGTTGCTTGCACTGTGCCTTTGGCAGGTATTGCAAATCAAAGACAGCCCTTCTTCCCACTGACTTCCAACCTGGCCTTCTAATCCGCCCAGCCCAGCATATCTAAGGAGCTGCTGTAGGTCATCACAGTTGGCCCACATAGTAAGACTTATTTGCCATTCTGCGTCTTAGGATCATCTTCCTTAGGCTAGTAATCTGCAGAAATAATTCAAAATATTGACTTTTTAAAAATCCCCAAGTACAGCATTCCTTTGTGTGTGTGTGTGTGGTACTGGGAATTGAACCCAGGGGCATTCTACCTCTGAGATATACCCCCAGCCTTATTTTATTTTATTACTTTTGAAACAGGATCTTACTAAGTTACTGAGGGACTTGATATATTGCTGAGGCTGGCCTTGAACCTGGATACTCCTGTCTCAGCCTCCTAAGACCTAGGATTACAGGTGTGTGCCACCACACCTGGCTGCATTCTCTTTATCTAAATTTTCTTTGTGTCTTTTAGGTGATGGAAGCTGTTTCATCGTTCAGCAAGACTTAGACTATGTCATTGAGCTCACTGAGGTTGACTGTGACCCTGTGTACAAGGTACAGGCCTGAAAGGATACTAGGCCTGGGTGATTCTCACATGGGGCTTTGAAGGGACTGAATCAGACTACTCTGTGGTCCTTAGGGTTGCTAAATACTGCTTATTTTATAAGCTGTATGGTGGGATGGAAAGAAATCAAGATTTTGAGTCAGAAGTGATTTTTTTATCACTCACTGGCTCTAGAAATTTGAAAAATTACTTTACCTCATCAGTCTGTCATTTCATCTGTAAAATGAGAGAGATGAGATAATGCATGTGAAATCTCTTTATCATTTTTTTTCTAATACTAGAGACTGAACCCAGGGGTGCTCTAATATTGAGCTACATCCCAACCTTTTTATTTTGAGACAGGGTGTCCCCAAGTTGCCCAGGCTGGCCTTGAACTTGTGATCATCCTGCCTCAGCTTCCCAAATAGCTGGGATTATAGGCATAAGCCATCATGTCTGGCCATAAATACACTCTTCAAATATTAGCAATTATTATTATTTAAGACTGCTTGGGAGGCTGAGACCGGAGGATCTGGGTTTGTGGCCAGCCTCGGCTACTTAGTGAGGCCCTCCGCAACTTAGTGAGACCCTATTTCAAAATAAAGAATAAAAAATAGGGCTGGGGGTGTAGCTCGAAGGTAGAATACCCCTGGGTTCAATCCCCAGTGCCCCCCAAAAAACAAAGAAACAAACAAAATAAAGTTTAAGACTGATTGTCTCATTTGATTACAATGGAAAGAGAAAAAAATGAGTATTTATTGACAAGATATTTATTAACTGGATTTTTTTAACTGGATATTTTACAAATATCTCATCTAACCTTTGTTATCATTCCTTGAGGTATAGGTGTTATTCATATTTTTTCTTATAATTTTCAATAGTTATGCAATTAATATATACCTATAAAAATGCAAATAATACAGAATTATACAGACTTAAAAGTCTCGAGGCCGGACATGGTGGTGCACGCTTACAATCCCAGTACTTGGGAGGCTGAGACAGGAGGATCGCAGGTTCACAGCCAGCCTCAGTAACTTAGTGAGGCCCTCTGCAACTTAGTGAGACCCTGTTTCAAAATAAAGAATAAAAAATAGGGCTAGGGGTGTAGCTCGGAGGTAGAATATCCCTGGGTTCAATCTCCAGCTCCGCAAAAAAAAAAAAGTTTTTTCTAGGATCTTTTTATTGTGTGTGTGTGGGGGGGTTGGTACTGGGGAGTGAACCCAGGAGCATTCTACCTCTGAGATAAACCCCCAGTCCTATTTTATTTTTATTTTGAAACAGGGTCTCGCTGGGTTGATGAGAGTCTCACTACTTGCTGAGGCTGTCCTTGAACCTGAGATCCTCCTGTCTCAGCCTCTTAAGTACAAGTACTGGGATTACAGGCTTGCACCACCACATAGCCTAGGATCTTTTTTCTTATACTTTTATTGATGCATTGCAATTATACATGATAGTGAGGTTTAAAGTGATACGAACAAGCCAGGTGTGGTAGCACATACTTGTAATCCCAGTACTTAAGAGGTTGAAACAGAATTCCAGGTTCAAGGACAGCCTCCCCAACATAGACTTTCAGCAACCTTAGTGAGACCCTGTTTCAAAACAAAAAGATAAAAAAAGCTGGGGGTGTAGCTCAGAGGTAGAAGGCCCCTGGGTTCAATCCCCAGTACCAAAAAAAAAAAAAAAAGACAGTGATACATGAGCCAGGCATGGTGGCTCATACTTATAATCCCAGTACTTGGGAGGCTGAGACAGGAGGATCACAGGTTGGTGACCAGCCTCAGCAACTTTGTGAGGCCCCCCGCTACTTAGTGAGATCCTGTTTCAAAATAAAAAAATAGGGCTGGGGGTGTAGCTCAGAGGTAGAACGCCCCTGGGTTTAATCCCCAGTACCGCCAAAAAAAAAAAAAAAAAGATACAAACATACATGCACACATCATTGGTGTATTTCCTTCTGCATCCCCACTCTGTGATCTTTGTAGTCCCAGTTTTCTTTCTGTTTATTTTTTTATTTTTTGTGGTACTGGAGATTGAACCTAGGGGCATTCTACCTCTGAGCTACACCCCCAACCCCTATTTATTTATTTATTTATTTATTTATTTATTCATTGCGGAATGGGGATTGAACCCAGGGGCATTCTACCTCCTAGCTACACCCCCAGCCCTATTTTTTGTTTTTTATTTTGAAACAGGGTCTCACTATGTTGCCGAGGTATTTTTTTGTTTTTTGAAACAAGGTCTCACTAGGTTGCTGAGAGTTTTGTTACATTGCTGAGGCTGTCCTCGAACCTAGATTGCAGGTTTGAAGCCAGCTTCAAGCAAGTAGTGAGACTCTTATCAACCTAGTGAAACCCTGTTTCAAAATAAAAATAAAATAGGGCTGGGGGTATAGCTTGGAGGTAGAATGCCCCTGGGGTCAATCCCTAGTACCGGGGGTGGGAAAGGCACATATTCAGAACTTTTTTGCATACAGTTTATGAGGTTCAGGGATAGCCAAGCCCATCTTGGACTATTTTTATTTTTTGGTACTGGGGATTCTACCTCCGTGCTACACCCCCAGTCCTATTTTATTTTTTTTTATTTTGAAACAGAGTCTCACTAAGTTGCGGAGGGCCTCACTAAGTAGCTGAGGCTGGCTGTGAACCTATGCTCCTGTTTCAGCCTCCCAAGTACTGGGATTACAAGCATGCACCACCACACCTGGCTCCATCTTGGACTATCTATTCCCCAAGTATAGACCCTCTGCTTGAAACTATGCGCAACAATAATTTGTTTGCATTTCACTTAGGCCAATTGGTTTCTCTCTTCTGTAGTCTTAAGTGCACTCTTGCTGGCCAGAGATTTTGTAAATACATATCATGGATGGAATCTTCTCTTCCTTTTGGAGTCAGTGAAGATTCTCAGACTCCCTTGGACTAATTCGGGTCAATGGCAAGCCTCAATCATTTTGAAATGGAAGACTCCCAGGCTTCCTTTGAACAATGAATTCTTGTGTTCCAGGTAGCCACATGGGAGAAGCAGATCTACACATGCTGTCGTGATGGTCTCGTGAGACGCTATCAGCTTTCTGACCTCTGACCCCTTGGGAAGAGAAGTCTCAGTTACTGAAAAGGATTGACCCCGATCAACAAAGAGCAGAAACATCATCATTCCTTCCCAAGATCCGTGGCCCCTTAGTGTCTTGGGCACCCCTTGGAAGTCACAGCCAGTCAGCTGGACTGGCCCATGTGGAACTGTTGTCCAAGACCCACTGGACTGAGTGAGCAGTTCACTTGCACTCACTGCCTTGCCCCCACTTGTCTCTGTGTAAACTCACAGCACAGGACAAGAATGTGGCTGCTTGCATTTTGTTCTGACACCGGTGTATTAAATGTTTATGAGGAACAGAAGAATAAAGTCTGTTCTCTGGAGGAAATAAAGAAAATATGTTTGGAAGAGGCTGAGTTTGGAAAACTGTTAAATTCTCATACTCTAGCAAGTATGTGAAGACGATGGCACCCCTTCCTCAGCAGTCTCTGCTGGCCCAGCACTAGAGAAGATGCTGGGCAGCAGCAGTAAATATCCTGTAAGCAGGAACCTGGGAGAGATTCTTAGGGTAACCAGCTGTCGCATTTGCCTGGGACTGAGGGGTTTTCAGCAACATGGGACTTTTGTTGTCAAAACCAAGGCAGCCTCAGGCAGCCTAACATGGTTGGTCAGCCTCTGTATAGGTGAGGAAGTTGAATCATAATCACTGTAAAGGTAGTGGCCGTCAGCGTGTTGTCCCTGCAATAGTGGCATCAGTGTCACCCCAGAACTTATTAGAAATGTGTGGGCTCTACCTGACCTGAATCAGAAATTCTATGGGTATAGCCAGCAGTCTGTAACAAGCCCTTGGAAAACTCTGATGCATGCTTGAGCCCAGGGACCACTGACCTAGAGGAAGAGATGGTGATGTCACAGCTGGAACGCAGGGCTCCCAGGATGGCAAGGTTGATCTGTAGCAGATGCGGCCAGAGGGGCTGGCAGGGCCCAGACAGTGAAGAGCTTGAATGTCAGGTCAGGAGCTTAGACTCGGTCAGCCAAGGGGAACAAGTGGAGAGTTTTAAGCAAGAGAATGGCATAGTCACCTCTCATTTTTCCTAGACATAAAAATAAAATTGTAATTTGTACGGTCCATGTTTTATTTTCACTTAGTATCTCTGAGATCTTTCTGCTTCAGTATATACAGACCTTCCTCATTCTTTTTTAACAATGTCCAGGGTATGGATGCCATATTATTTATATTTTAGAGATTATTAGAGGTATGTTTCTTAAAGCATGTGACATGAGCTGGGTCATGCAGGCTAAAAAATTTTTGTGTGTGTGTGTGTGTGTGTGTGTGTGTATGTGGTACCGGGGATTGAACCCAGGGGCATTCTGCCTCTGAGCTACAACCCCATCCCTATTTTTTCTTTTTCTTTTCTTTTTTTTTTTCCCCCTTTGGTACTGGAGATTGAACCCAGGGGCATTCTACCTCTGAGCTCCACCCCTAACCTGATTTTATTTTTTATTTGGAAATGGTCTCACTAAGTTTCTGAGGCTGACCTTGAATCTGCGATCCTCCTGTCTCAGCCTCCCAACTACTGGGATTACAAGCCACCATGCCTAGCTAGATTTTTAATTATTTAAGGGAAGAAGTTATTCCTGGCTGAGGCAATAACATGGTCGATAGAGTTCTCAAGTAATTCTTACAATTACAGGTGACTTTTAGGTGTGAGACTCCCAGATGAAGTAATTTTTCAAGGATCATAGCAGAAACTTTATCTTAACTTTTAATCCCAATCCATTGTTTTTGTTGTTGTTGTTGACTAGAGATTCAACCCAGGGGCATTCTACCTCTGAGCTATATCCCCAGCCCTATTTTATTTTTTATTTGGAAACAGGATCTTGCTAAATTGCTGAGAGCCAGCCGGGCATGGTGGCACACTCTTATAATCCCCGTACTTGGGAGGCTGAGACTGGAGAATCCAGGTTTGCGGCCAGCCTCAGCTACTTAGTGAGGCCTCCACAATTTAGTGAGACCCTGTTTCAAAATAAAGAATAAAAAATAGGGCTGGGGGATGTAGCTCGGAGGTAGAATGCCCGTGGGTTCAATCCCCAGTACCAAAAAATACAAAACAAGAAATAAATTGCTGAGAGCCTCCCTAAATTGCTGAGGCTGGCTTTGAATCTGCGATCCTTTTGTCTCTGCCTCCCAAGTACTGGGATTACAGGCATGCACCACCATGCCCACCTTCCTTTTTTATTTTGAAACAGGATCTTGCTAACTTGCTGAGGGTCTCTTTAAATTGCTGAGCCTGGCCTTGAACCTGCAATCCTCCTATCTCATCCTCCCAAGTACTGGGATTACAGGTGTGCGCCATCATGCCTAGCAATCCCACTGTTTTCTACAACATGTCGTTATTTCTGCCTAGATAAAAGTGTAAAAATACTGCTGTTCATTGAGTATCTACTGAAGATCTGCTCTGTTCTAGATATTATATTTATATATTTAATCATACAACACTTTGCGGGGGGCAGTACTGGGGATTGAACCTGGGAGTATTACCTCTGAACTACACTCCCAGCCCTATTTATTTTTTATTTTGAAACCAGGTTTTGCTAAATTGCTGAGGGTTTCGTTAAAATGCTGAGGCAGGGAATTCAAAGCTGTGATTCACCTGTCACAGACTCCCAAGTACTGGGATTATAGACATGCACCACTGCACCCAGATCTTTTTAAATTTTGAGAACAGGTCTCACTAAATTGTCAAGGCTAGCCTTGAATTTTCCATCCTCTGGCTTCAGCCTCCTTAGTAGCTGGTATTACAGGTGTGTGCCACTGTGCCTGGCCATTCTCACCACGCCATAATTAAAAAACAAGTAAGTACTCGGGCATGGTGGCGCATGCTTATAATCCCAGTACCTGGGAGGATGACACAGGAGGATCACAGGTTCGCGGCCAGCCTCAGCTACTTAGTGAGGCCCTCCGCAACTTAGACCCTGTTTCAAAATAAAGAATAAAGTAGGGCTGGGGTGTAGCTTGGAGGTAGAATGGCCCTGGGTCCAATCCCCAGTACTGCAAAAAAAAAAAGAAAAAAGAAAAAAAAGAAACGGGTTGAAGAAGCAAATAAGTTGACTCAGTTGTGCTAGGTCCCTGTTTCAAAAATAAAAATAAAATAGGGCTGGGGTGTAACTCACAGGTAGAATGCCCCTGGGTTCTATCCCTAGGACCACAAAAACAAAACAAAAAATAAAAATTAAAAAAGGATTGGAGGTCTATCTCAGAAGTAGAATGCCCCTGGGCTCAATCCTCAGTACCAAAATAAACAAATGGAGTTGGGTGTGGTGGCCCAAGTGCATGCGTAATCCTAGTACTTGGGAGGCTGAGACAGGATTGGGGTTCAAGGCCAACCTCAGCAATTTAGCCAGACCCTGTTTCAAAGTAAAAAAAGAGGGCTGGGTGTATAGCTTGGAGGTAAAATGCCCCTGGGTTCAGTACCCAGTGCATGCATGATCACGCACGTGCTCATGTGCACGCATACACACACACACACACACACACACACACATACAGGCAAGTGCTATTATTCCTGCTTTATTCAGATAAGGAAACTGAGGCTCAAGAAATGAAATATCAGAGCCTTGAACTTTGGTAAGTCTCCAGAACCTGTGCTCCCACTCTACTTCATCATGTAATCAGGAGCAGGTAACAAGAGATGTCTGTGACTAAAGCCATTTTTTTTTCTCTCCTTTTGTGGTGCAAGGTCCTTGCTCATGTTAGGCAAGTACTATAGCAGTTTCATTCTGAGGAGTGATTTGTGAGAGAATGAGGTGAGCCAGGAAGGGATATACTACAGAGTTTGGAAACTGAATCCTAGGAGATCCAGGGGGAACTTTTCAGAAGTCTAATTAAGAAAACAAGATGGAGCTGGGCATGGTGGTGCATGCCTATAATCCCAGCTACTTGGGAGGCTGAAGCAGGAGAATCACGAGTTTAAAACCAGCATGGGCATCTTAGACCCTGTCTCAAAAAAAAGCTGTGTGTGGTGGTGCATGCTTGTAATCTCAGTACTTGAAAGACTGAGACAGGAGAATCACAGGTTCGAGGCCAGCCTCAGCAATTTAGTGAGACCCTGTTTCAAAAATAAAAAAATAAAGTAGGGCTGGTAGTGTACCTTAGAGGTAGAATGCCTGTAGGTTCAGCCTCTGGTACCAAAACCAAACAAAAATAACAAAATTAAACTGGGTGTGGTGCCGCACACCTGTAATCCTGGTACTTTCTATGGTTTTGGAGGTCAGAAGACTAAGATGGGTTGGCAGTTCCTTCTAGAGGCTCCAGGGGAGAATCTGCTTCCTTGCCCTTTCCAGCTTCTAAAGGGCCTGCGTCCCCTCACTGGGGCCTGTCTCCACCTGCAAAGCCAGCCGCCGTCAGCTTCTGGTCCCCCCACCCCTGACTCTGCTTCCCTCATCACACCCCCTTCTCTGAGTCGGACCCCTCCCTCCCTATGTTAGGTTGTGGGTTCGAGTGTTCGAAGTGAGAGACCAATTCCACCAATCGATAATGCAAAAGCAAAGGAACTTTATTAGCTAGCTCGAGCTAGGGTCCAAGTCTCATCCAGCACAGTGGAGTCTTGACCTCGGACCCCGAGCTCTAGATTACTCAGGCTTTTATACATTTTGGTTACATATACAGTTGGCAACAGTTAGGGGTATTTGGAGTTCACTGATTTGCTCGTCACACCTGGAGAGTTGGGGACTTTACACCATTGTTCTGATAGACCTCACCAAGCGGCAGTTTCCGTGAGAACATCTCTTGGAACTATTGGTTCAGGCCCCACTATTGTTCTGATAGGCCCCACCGGGCGGTAGTTTCTGTAGGAACACTTCTTGGACCTATTGGTTTTAGGCCCTACCATTGTTCTGAAAGGCTCCATCAAGCGATGGTTTCTGTGGGAACATCTCTTAGTTTGGTTTCTGAGAAACAGAAACTTGGGCCTAGCCTAGTTCCTTCAGAAGCACAGCCTGTCATGGCTGTTCTTTGGCCTCACACCTATTATAAGGACCTTCTGTTGACATTGGGCCTCCAGTACAAGCCCCCAATCTCAAGATGTGTAATTTAATCAGACCTGCAAAGCCCCTTTCACCATGCAAGGCAACGCATTCCCAGTGCCAGGGATTCAGAGGCAGACATTGTTGGGAGCCATCCTTCCCACCAAAGAAGCCACCCCGTGTTGACCTTGTGGTGGGAGGTGAGCATTCCAAGCAGGGGGCTGCATGTGCAAAGGTACCGAGGCCGGGATGGTCTTGGAATGACCTAGGCATGCTTTTCGTTGGTTCACTTGTTTGCTTTTGAGACAGGATCTTGCCATGTTGCCCAGGCTGGTCCCCAGCCTCTGAGCTCAAGTGACGCTCCTATCTCAGCCTCCTAAATGCTGGGACTACAGGTATGTACCACCCTGTCTGGCTCCCTACGGATATTCTAGGAATAGCAAGAAGGACAGCCTTCTAGAAGGTAATGCTCCAGTGAGCTTGATTTAATCAACTCATCTTTGAGGCCAGTCCCACCTCTGTGGATGGGTGCCTTGTGCTCCGGAACTCTGAACATCAGGACGACCCTACAGGACATCCCCTCGGGATGCAAGGTCACCTCCTCCACCCCCTGCTTCTCTTCACAGCTTAGAGCAAGAGCCCGGGGTGTTTGAAGAAGGGGCCTGCCTGGGCACTCAGCTGGGCCCAGGGCCAGCCTGACTCTGGTGGAGGGGTGGGCGGCCCCGCCCCGGTACCTGAGTATAATCCTGCTCTATGTTCCCCACTGAAGGCCAGGGTTGTGTGGCTGAGGGAGGACGGGGGCAGGAAAGCTGGACCTGGGGCGGTAGTGGTGCCCTCAATGGCCATATTGTTAGCTCTGGGCTGCGGCGGGAGGGCCCAGGGTCTGCTGAATGAGGTGACTGTGCTCGCTAGGTCACAGTGCCCAGGTCAGGGGCGCCCTTGGGAGTTGCCTCCCACCCCCACCCTACCTCCAGCTCTGCCCAGACCTTGCCATTGGCTTCCTTGGCATCTCTCGGGGATGGCGGCTGTACCTGGCTGGCTCACTGCTGCTGGTTGTATGGCTTTCCCTGTGAGAAGGTAAACTCTCCCAGTCGGCCGGGAACTGTGTTCATCACCACCAATCCTGCACCCAGCACCAACCCAGGGCCTGGCTCAGAGAAGGGGTTCCAGGCATGCCTGCCGTGAATGGAGAGAGGATGGATGGATGGACGGATGGTCGGACAGACAGACGGACGGACGGGAGGCTGCTGTCAACCTTGCTTCACCTGCTCACCTCTTCCCTTGGCCACTGCACCCACTTGCTTAGCAGCCCCCTGCCCCAGGTCTTTCCTCATCTGCACTGTTGCCCAGGGACCATGCTAGCACACATCTAGTTAAAAGCCTCCTGGGGCTCCCTGCAGCCCCAGGATCCCGCCAAGCTCCCAGCCTGATGTCAAAGCCCTTCCCACCCCTGCCAGCCTGGCCAGGCTCTGTACCCGCCAGTTCTCTCCTCCACCCCGCACCACTGCTGGGGCACACCCAGCATTTTCCAGCCTGTGTATTCCTGTGCCCAGGATGCCCTTCCTCCTCGCCCCCACCTGGACGACTCCTACCCACTGCTCAGGCCATCAGTGCTCCCGGAAGCCTGCCCTGCCCGCCTCCGGCCTCCTTGGGCTCCCCCAGTCCCTGTGAAAGGTCAAAACTCTGAAGAGCAAGCTGCCCCACCCCTGACTCTTAAGACCCCTAGACTAAGCCAGCTCTACTAGAAACACAGCCTCGCCCCTGCCCTAGGGCGGGCTACTCCAGGAACTAGCTAAACCAGTAGTAGATAAGAGAGGATCACGATAAACAATTGTAGGAATTGGTTACTGATGTCTAACAGAAT